>JPFL01000051.1:92200-265891 GCA_000733385.1 Paramecium biaurelia
TATTAATAAAATTTATATGATAATCTAAGATCTACATTATGTAATTCTCAAGAAATAAGTAAAGAAACAAGTTAATCAGATTAATAGATTCATAATATAAATTATTTTATAATTGAAAATCGAGAAAACTCAAATAGTAATTAATTGGAATATTTAACTCAAAAATCTTAAGAATCTCAAGATTATAAAAATAGCAATGAAATTTATAAAGAATTCAATTTGTAGACATTATAAGTTATTAATGAAAATAGATAAACAAGAAGTGCTTCTGCATAAGTAAAATCTAAAACTCAAGATAAGGACTAATAAATAATAGAAGAAAAACAAATAGAACATTAATATGAAAATAATTATGAATTAATTGAAAGGTATTAATAAGAATAAAATTGCCATGCCATATCATTTAATCATGATAATAAAATAATGATAAGTGGTTGTTAAAATGACATAACTGTTTGGGAATTCAATAATGGAAAAATAGTAAAAAAATAATAACTAGTAGGACATACAAATTTGGTTATTTCTTTATTTTTCTGTCTAAGTAAAACTGAATTCATATCTGGAAGTACAGATAAATCAATTAGATATTGGTAAATTGTTGAAAATTAATGGACTTGTACTTAAATATTATTAGGACATAAGAGATAAATTGATTGTTTATTGTTTGATAATAAAGGCAATTAAATTTTATCTTGCAGTAGTGATAAGTCAATAAGAGTATGGAGAAAAAATGAATAATTAAAATGGATATAGGTTTAAGTGCTTACTAATCATTAAGCATATGTTAGATGTATAAGTTTTAGCAAGTCTGAAGGAATGTTTGTATCATGTGGAGAAGATAAGATGATTATTGTTTGGGAAATTGATGAATTCAAAGAATGGAAATTGAAATAAACAATATCAAATGATGATTATGGTTATAGAATATGTTTTGTTGAAGATAATATGTTAATATGGCAACCTAGAAATATTAATTAATCAATTATATTTTAGTGGAACAGTAACTTGAATTAATTTGATTAAAGTAATTAAAATATCTAATTACTTTAACAAAGTAATGGATATTAAAATTTTTTTCCATCTATTTACAATGAGGACAAATAAATTGTTATTAATAAACATGGAAGGTATGTATACGTTTTGAAAAAATTAATAAATGATTAACTTTTGATTTCTTAAGTGATTGAAGTTGGTCACTATTGTAACTATGGTGCATTATCACCAAATGGTGAATATTTAGTAATATGGGATGAAGGATCGAAATATTTTTAAATCAGAAAAGCCAAATTTTGATGATTTTTATAAGTTAATCAATATTAATATCACAATATAATAATATTGATTATATTGAGTAAAGTATATATTATTAATACATTTTAAATTAATCTGTAATTGAATGATTCTAAATGTTTTTCTGATTTTTTATTGAAGCTAAAATCTGTATTTAATTGACAAAGATTTATATGGATTGTAATATGTTTAATGTCCAATAATAAAATTTTTAAAGTAATTCAATATGGGAAGTTGTTAGGTAAGATAACAAATTACAGATAAAAAAAAAGATGATGATTAAATTGAAACAACTTCACAACCAAATATTTAATCTATTCAATTTACTCCTCTTGTCTCTAACATTGTTGGGGATTAGGATAGAATGGATGATTTATTCTTAGATTTAGAAAGATAATCATCTCTAAATGCTATTTAACAAACCTCAATTTAATAAGAAAATGTAAAAAATATATTATAATGTTAAGTTCCAGTTTACTTCGAAAGTCTAAATTACTCATGATCCTCAATCTCAATCGTTAAATCAGTCATAACAAACAAACAAATCACCTAAGAAATCAAAAAACTTAAATGCCAAATTTAAAGAGATGATATATTGAAATACATTCATCGAAAGTACATTAATTTGAAATTATATTTATACAAAATACTATATATCAACTCATTTAAGACTTTTTTCTAACTAAATTAGATATCTCAATCTCATTACAACATATTAAAATTTTAATATTTATTAAAAAATAATATCTAAATAATTAAGAACGATTATTTACAAAATTAAACTTATGTATCAATAATAATAATCTTAATTCCAATATAGATAGATCTCTCTTTTAATAAGATTTGATTTTAGGTCAGAGGTATCAATTATACCTCAATATTATATAATCAAAATATTTTATAAAATATCAAGAATTAGATTCTTATTTTTTAAAGAATTCATATATATTTTTTTTTAGTTTGAAATCATAATGTAAAACAAAATTTCTATTGATTATGTATAATGTTATACTATACATTAATATATATTCCTAATAAATAAAAATACTTATATTTAAATTCTAAACTTTATCTCTAAATCTGTACACTTATATTTCTTGAAATTATATGTTAAATATTTAAATGAATGCAAGATAGCTCTTACATACATTTTTATATCTATTCTTTAAAAAAAAATTACTTCTATTCAAAAATACATCATTCAAAACTCTCTATTGTTTTGAATATAATTGTATTATCCTTTATTTCGAATAATTAATATATTTCATATAAAATTAATATATAAATTCAATTTTTAAAATCTTTCAAAAGACTCACATAGATTCTTAATTGTTTTAATAGATTCAAAAATAAAATAAATATTAGAGAAGAAAGTGTGTTTTCAAATATACATTTATATTTTTTTTTGAAAACTTTTAAAAATATTTTAATTCATTATTATTCCTCTACTACTTCATAACTTCCAGGTCCTAATTCTGAATACTTTTCAATTTAAAATCTTCTGGATTTGCCAAAGCTTGTATTAGTGTTACTTTTTTTAATATATTCAGATTAATAAAGAAAATCTTTAATATCATAACTCCCTGGTCCTAAAGAATCATTTAGTTTTTATTTATCCTCTAAGTTTTATTTTTATTTTTTTGAATTTTTCTTATCAATTTAATCAATCTCAATGAAATTTTTAATATCATAACTTCCAGGACCAGGAGGATCAAATTTATCATTACTTCTCCTTCTAATTTTTTCCATCTTTTTTCTTCTTGCCACTTACTTTATTTACATTGCTGATTTTGGTCTTAAATTAAGTGCTTCTTTTTCTTTTGCTTCTTTTTCTTTGATTAATTCTTAGATGTATTTATCTTCTTTTCTATTGTAATAAGATCTGACCATAAGTTTAGGTTTTAAAAGTCTCTCTATTCTATCTATTTTTTTTCTTTCTACTTTCTAATCTATTTTATAAGCCCCAGGTCCAGGAGTTATAAATTTAGAATTACTTTGAGATAACTTTCTAGCAGTACCAAAGGAAATGCTTCTATAAGATTTTTTATTCAAATCATATGTACCAGGACCTGGGAACTATTAATTGTGTTCACTACAATGTCTTGAATTGAAAACGAATGTTTTTGATTGCTATTTCGATAGAATATTATATTATCCTGGTCCTGGATTTGAAAATCGTTATAACTACTTTCTTTAACTTTTAGTAAAACTAATGAAAGGACGATTATAATGTAAATGTGCTGGATGTTGAACCTCATAAGAACCAGGTCCTACACTATATTTTGATCTTTAAGAATTCTATCTTTAATATGTGTAGGAATTAGAGTTTTCAGGGTTAGACAAAGCTTATTCTTAAGTTTTGATTCTTATTCTTGGATTCGAATTTAATTTGGTTGTCATACCTGATCTATTTGAATTTGCACTCAGTCTCATTTCATTAAATAATTTATGAACTTATGGCTAACTGGAAGCCACTCTAATATGATGATCAATTTTGACTACATTTAAGCAACAGGGAGAACTTAATCTGTGTATCGAGCATCTAACATCAAAAATTACTTTTTTTCTATAGTAATAATATTAATTAATTTATTAAAAGTAAGTATTTTTGAAAATTTTAGACTTAATCTAATATTCTTTAAATCACAATTTAGTAATTTTATTCATCTGATTATAAAATCTATCCACTTATTTTCACTATACATTCAGGAAGTATTACACATAAATGAATGCTTTTTATGATGTAAAACACAATATATAATTATAATTAAAATAATATATGATATATTTATATAATATAATATATTCGTATTTATTTTCTATGATTCTTTTGATATTCAAAATTTATTCAAAATGATGCTCAGATTAATAGATAGGTATTTCATTAATGATCCATCAAGAAACCAAAATGAACAAGGCTTTATATCAATCGTAATTAAATTCACTTCATATTATTATTAAATTTTGTATAATCTTAAAAAATGTATCAATGGGGGTTCTCATCTAACCATTAATAAATTTAAGATGAATTTGATTCATACGGAGGATTAATAAAAGTTGATTATTAAAAAAAAATGTAAAATGATCCAAACTAACCTTTAAAGGGTTACAAAGATGATTATCCATATAAAAATTAGAAAAAAAAAGGAAATAAAAAACATGGTAATGATAAAAGGTACTAATAATAAAACCAAATTTATGAATAAAGACCTCCAAATAATCCTAGAGTTTAATAATTTGATGAAGAATTATATTAAAGTAAAAATTAAAAGACGGGTTCAGAGATATATGATTACAAGTATTAAAATAATTCAAATAATGATAATCTACAGAATTCAGATTATGGGCCATATTAAAATTATCCTCCAAATAAATCAATAATCAATTCATAAATTTAGTAATAATAATAACCATAATAATAACAATTGTTATAATAGTTCAATCTACAATAACCCTAAATTTAATCTTAACCTATGTATTAAAATTAATTCCGATAAAGTCAATAATAATAGTAATCAGAATAATAATATTCATCAAATATAATGTAATAAGTTTAATCATAGAGAATATAATATTAAGATGAATAATAGATGAATAATAAAGAATAATATTAAAATGAATCTGGTTTTATAGAAGTAAAAATGAATTAGAACCAATAATTATAAAAAAATAATTAATAAATAAATTCAAGCCACCAAATTCCCAAATCAATAATCACTTAACTTAAAAAAGAAGAATAAACAGAAAACCTATATAAACCTTATCATACATTAATAGATAAATTTTTTTAATTTGCAGACATCGAAATTAAAATTACTAATATTGATCCAATTGTTGAACCTTATTTGTCTGAAATTTATTTTGAACTCTAACAATTAAAATTAAAAATATAAAAAGAGGATTTAGAAGACTATTACCTTTAAAATAGAACTTATCAAGTTAAAGAACAATTGGAAAATAATATTTCATAATTGGATAAAATGATCATTCTACATAGTCTTTTTATTGAAAATCTATATCGTGAAGCTGAAAATTACAAATCCAGAATTTTGATTAATTACTAAAAATATCAATATAAAATAAACCCATTAGACCAAAAATTTGAAGGACTTGCAAAAAAATTTTATTACATTTTCCAAAAAACATGGGATAATTAAATTATATTGATAGAATAATGTAAAACTGATTTTGAAGCTGATTCAAAAATCAAATTATTGAAAGCACCAAGAATTAATTAATCCTTTTGCAAAGAACTAGGTTTACAGAAACCAATTATTATTTTGGCATCTGAACTTAATCTGAAAGCCATGTAAGAAACTTAAATTTTATATAATGGAGGATTATTATTCTAATAAAAATCTAATGAAATTTTAGTTATCAATTTATTTGATTAAAATCAGAATGAGAACATCTCCATTTTATAATAGAAACTATAGAATTTTCTTTAGGATCCTTAATATATAAAGAATGTTAAAGAATCTTTCGATATTGATTGTTAACCGCAAAAGGACATTAATGAGATTGACAAATGCATATAGGCACTATAAACACAAGAATCTATAGAAATAACAGTTACCACTCCAGTGTTTAATATATAAAATAAAGGAAAATATTTGGTATAAGCTGAATTATAATTATGGATAGAAGGTTATTAAACAGAAAATATTATCAATTAGAAATTAAAAATAGTTAAATAAAAATTAAATGAAATCTACAATCCACCAGTAATTATAAAGGTAAGAAATAAAGAATAAATAAATTTATGGAATAAATTTTTAGGGTCATTATTTGAAAATTAAAATAATTCAAAAGAATGTATAACAAAAGAGGATAAGGATGTATTGACCATTGAACTTAATGGAAATTAAGATGTAATTTATGAAAAGAAAGAGAAAATAGAAACTTTATTAAAATAATTTTAATGTAAGACAATAAAGCATTAATGTGATACAGATATGTTTCCGGTGTTATAAAGTAAGTAAGCATAATTATCAAAGTTATTTAATGTAATTTTTACTGAAATTGCCTCAGAGTTTGGATAATGTTAAATTTAAATGATTGATCTTGATTAAAATCATGAAATGGTTATAGTTCAAGCATATTTTAATGCAGAGGAATTCATGTTTACAAATATTTCAGGAAAAATTTTAGAATTTTTAAATAACATAGATTATTTAGCTTAAAAGATAAATTTTAAGGAGTTTTTACAGTTTCAAGGTCTGAAAGAGATTTAGTTTTAAGATTAGTATTAAGTGGCTGTAACATAGAATAAGGAACGAGGGACTGAGTTTGTTGGGAGAAAAGAGAATTTAGAAGAAATAAAATAAATGGTTAAATAGTTTGAATAATCAAAAAAAGAAAATTAAACCTCAATAATTATCGATTGTGATAATAAATTGATATTTAATAAAATTAAATAGTTAAATTCTTAACCTTTAAAATAAGGCAACATTGAAGAAGAAAATGTTGTAGTGATTAGCTTCCCATAGGAAAATAAGATAATGTTGTAAGCATCAAAGAAACAGATTTAATCAGAAAAAGAAAAGATACTAAAAAAAATCCAATAATTATAAAATGAAATTAAAATCAAACCTTGTTAATTCTCAGAAAAAGAAGTAAAATTTGTTGATAAACACTTTAAATAATTAGTGGAAAAATTACAAAAGAACAATGAAGTCATAATTTCTACTTCTTCTTAAACTTAAACTTTATCATAATCAGAGAAATCAGCAGCATGTACATTGGAATATTAAAATAAAAAGATTCAAATAATTTATGGGGACATATCTACTATTTAATGTGATGCAATAGTAAATTCTTGCAATAACAAAATGTCTTTTGGTGATTCTTTATAATTAACAGGTGTTGCTTAAAGTATCTTTTAGTTGGGAGGAACATAATATTCATCATATTGTTAGGATTACATCAGAAGGTATTAACAATTAGAAACAGGAGATGTTTTCACATATAAAATGCCAAGTGATCGATAGATTAAATATATACTTAATGTAGCCACTCCTATATATTCTCAAGGATTTGTAACAGAGGATGATTTGATTGAGATTTAAGCAAACATTGAGGCAATATTCAAAGAAGTAAAGAATTTAGATATAAGTACTTTGACTCTTCCTATTTTTGGAGGAGGAGCATGTGGATACAGTTATAATTAGGTAGCTTAAGTTGTATTAAATACTGCGATAAATCAATTATATTTTTAATAGAATTCAATTGAAACTATTTATATTGTAGAGTTGATAGATATAAAAGTTGATTGGTTGACTAGGATACTCAAAAGTATATTATAACCACCTAATAAAGAGAGGTAAATAAAATATTAATGGCAATGGTAAGATTCTCAAGATTTTAAAGATTATGATGATGAAGATATTAATAAATAGATTGATGAAGCATATGAATAATTCTAATAGACTAATAAAGATTAGATGATTTAATTGAAGTTTCCATATTCAAAATAACCTGGAACTCATTCTGTTGATTTAGATAAATAAACTGTTACTGATATTGCATTAAAAACTACAAAGAAAATAGTATCAAAGAGTATATCTAATTCAAAGAGGTTTTACTTTGATGAAGATATAGTAGATGATTAATTAAATGAATATATGATACTTTAAGAAATGAATAAAATTAATAAATTTGATATTTTTTTTAAGAGACATCTTGTAGAATTTAAGAAAGGAGAAATGTATTAAATGAATTAAGATACTTAATATAAGAGAATTATAAAACCTATCAAATATTAACCAAGAAAAAGTAAGACATAAGCTAAATCTAATAAGTTAGTTGGTAAGTAGTTTCATTTAATTGAAACCTAGAATCAAATTTCAAAATTAGTTTAATAAAAATCTAATTATGATCAATTAACACTTTAATCATTTGATGGTTCTCTTAATGAAATGATTTATAAATAGATTAAATCTGAATTAGATAAGTCAATCTTGGAATATAAATTTGATGTTCCTAATATACCTGATGCTGCACTTAAAGAATTGTAATAATTTATTTCATAGATTGCTTTGTTTATTAATGGGAAGTTTAAATAAGGAGAAAAAATTATTCTTAAAATTTTTGAAAAAAAAAAAAATAAGATTGTCAATTATATTAATTCATTAAAAACCTAAGAAAGGTCATATCCAGATTATTGGATACCATAAAATCAAAATTTAGAAAAAGTTGCTTTAAGATCTGACTCAGTTGAATACTAAAAAATATATAATTTATTTAAGCAAACTGAAAATGGAAATATATTTGAGATTTACAGAATTTAAAATAAATCCTTATGGGATAATTATATTGCAGAAAAAAATAAATTGATAGAAATAAATAAATAATAAGGAAGAATCTTAACACCTCTTGAAACTTAAAGATACTTATGGCATGGAGTCAAATAATCACATCCTTAAATTATCTATTCAGGTTTAAAAGAAGCTTTTGATTAAACATACAGCAATGTATATATATTATTTTAAATTAGGTTGGCATGTGGGGTGCTGGTATCTATTTTGCAGAAAATGCTAGTTATTCTAGAAATTATTCCTATTAATTATAATTAAAAGATGGTTAAAAAAATATAGGTAAGCTTGTATTTTTATGTTGTTTGGTAACTACTGGGAAAGTGGAAGTAAGAGCAGCGGATACCAATATCAAAAGACCATCATAAGGCTTTGATTGTGTTTCAGGTAACACTAATGGAAGTGATGTATATATACTATACTCAATGGATATAAGAAGAGCATATCCAGCATATGAGATAATCTACACATGATTTTATGGAAATGATTATTAATTATATAATAGTAAGATGTAAAATTATAATTAAACACGACTCTTAAATTATAGTGCTCATCAACTTATCTGAAGTAGCATAAAAATTCTTTATTTCCTCATCTTAAAGGGCCGACATAATACTTCTTATATTAACTTAAGTAATTTTAATAATAATCTAACTAAATATCTAGAATATTTCCTTTGTAGCTTGAGTTGAATATAAAAAAGTGAGATACTTATTTAATATTTGCTACCATTAATTAGAATTCTAAAAATAGGGAGAATTATATCTATTTTTAGATAAACAATATTAAGAGATTTGGAGGATATGGAGAAATGTGTAATCTATGAATAGTATATTTATTAATGGAAATAAATAAAGTTCAAAATAAGGTAAAATATGAATCATTTGATTATGGGTAATATGAAAAATTAAAGAAACTCTTTCATGATCCTAGTTTTGAACCTATATAAGTAGAGGAATTGGATCTATCAAATGAGAAAGCAACACAAATGCCAAATGTATTATGTTTACAATTGCTCACTCATATTAAGGTTTTGGTATTGAATGGGAATTAGATTCAAAGATTTCCAGGAAAATTAATAGCAAAAGAGTTACAATCTCTTACAATTTTAGATCTCTCCAATAATCTGATTGAAGAATTAGATGATATTGCAGATATGAATTTACCACATTTATCAGTTTTAGATTATTAGGGGAATTATGTATGTACATATCTACTAAGGATTACTTAAATATAATAATTATTATGTCCTAAACGATATGTGAAATACAATCCGGTTAAAGTATTTACAGCATCATATAATTAATTACCTGTTTGTAGATTGACAGAAGCATAATATTAGGAGGAAAAGAAATGTTTAAGATCTATATAGAGAGCACCTGAAGAATTCAAACCAGAGGAATTAATGAACACTGTTTCTAAGTTTTCTCATAAAAATACTTTGGGAAAGTTTTGTTTAGAAATGTGTCCAGTTCCAAGAAAGACAAGATTTAAGAATTTAGAATATTTGAATGGAACATAGATTACAAAGATGGATATTATGAGAGTGACAGGAGTTGACAATTATAAATTAGCTTTGGAAGTTGAAAATTCTGAGACTCAGAAGTATAAGCATGCTAAAAAATCAAAATTACATAATGAATACATTTAGAAGTACATTAAGAGAGTTTAAAGATTATTGGAAGAGAAACCATCTAATGATCCAGATGAAATTTTGAAAGCTAAGAAAGTAAAGAAATTGGATCAGAAGAAATTCTCTGTTTGGGAAACTCCTTTGGATGTATAATACAAGGATTCAGAATTTACAATAGGGATTGAAGAATTTAAGTAGTAGAAGAAGGAATTTGAAGAATAAAAAAAGTAGAAATTAGAGAAGAGACATAGAAAATAAATTGAAAGGATAAAAAAGAAACATCCTTCATTTGAAGAAAGTGAAAGTGATCATGAGATTAGAAGGATGTATTAGACTACTAAAGTAAAACCTAAAATGAATTTAAGCAGAGATGAGGATAGAATATATAGATCTTCAGAAAGTTCATTGAGTGAAGGAGATAGTCCTTAAGAAAGATCAAGTACAAGTTAAGAGAGTGTAGAAATGAAAGGAGCAAAGTCAGTGACTAAAGTTGAATCAAAACCTATTAGTTATTATAGGAAAAAGACAAAGGAAGAAAGTAAGAATAGGGAGGTAGTTCAATAAAGAAAAGTGCAGCAATAGAATAGACAATAGAGAATAGAAGTAATGGAGAATGAGAGTAGTAATAGTGATAAGGAAACTTCAACAAGATAAGTTAAGAAATCATCAACTTAATAGTTACTGAAGAGTCATCATAAATAATAAAATTATTCTCCTGTTGCTATTCCTTAATAGGCAATACCTGCATAAAAGATTATAACTAAGATGTTGCATGATGAAAATCGAAATACTTTTGATCTGAGTAATAAATTAAGTGCTCAGCATCCAGTCATAAGAGATGGAGAATATAAAGAATAATAGTTTTAGAGAATGTTGAAGGTTAAAGAATCTGTATAGAAGGAAAGATAAGAATTAGAATAAATCAGAAAGCCTGTAACTGCTCAACCCCAGATAAGATAGAAAGTTAATCGTGTTATTGTAGATAGTTAAAAGAAGAAACCATTACCCCATACTTAAAGAGAATTAGTTAAATTGCATGGTGATTTAGATAAAGCTGAATTTTAAAGAATTCAAATTCCTATGGACGAAATGATTCCAACAGAAGAACAAGGAGTACCAGAAAGATTTAGATAAGAATTTTTGTATAATGTTGACAGTGAAACTTATAAAGAATTATTGCATTACAAAGGTATTTTAGAGGAGAGTTTGAATCTCAAAGAAGCTTGGAAAGAGATGGATGCTAAGTTAGAAATATTGGGAGCCACAAAACCTGATAAGGAATTGAGGTTCAAGGCGAATGATTACAATGCTGTACACACATATCTTAAGACAAAATATAAGGATAAGATTAATCCTTATGAAATGAGAGAAATTATATATGGAGCTAATGATTATGATTTGTAGGCTGAACCCAGGATATAGGAAAAGGATATCATGAAAAGATTGGAATAAGAAGATGTTACCTAGGAAGAAAGATAAGTATTATATAAGTGGATAGAAATTTTGGATGACATTAGATTGAAATAAACTAAAACTGATGATAAGAGATTGAGAAGAATTGAAATCAAAGAAATTGAAAGAGCATAATCCTTTGCACATCTGTATATCAAATAATGTATTTAATTAGTGCTTATCATTATTAAAAGTTAAAGAAATATGTTTCTGCTGATAAACTTTAGAAATATGTAAAAATGATGGGAATTCCATTAAATGAAATTTTGAATTAGGATAATTAAAAGTTGAAGACAGGGTAAAAGAAGAAGACTGAACATGTTAATAGATAGAATTATTAATAAACTAAGGTTTAAACTTAGAAGAAAGAAAAAGAACAAAAAGATTTGACTAAATAAATGTTGTAAATTGAGGAAGATAAGGCATAAATGTTGAAGGACTATGAAGAAATCAATCAGCAACGTTATAGTAACATTAAAGCTGAAATAATGAGTGACACTGGTAATTTGGCTACAAATGATCCATATTATTTGAAATGTCTTAATAAATTGGAATAGGATAAAGTGGATGTATTAAATAAAGTAGCTAAATATAATATTCCATTTGAAAATATGGTGGAATAGAATTTAAGAAAAATACAAGACTAATTCATTACTACTCAAGGTCCAACTGATTTAGAGGAATAAATGATGAAGTATTTAAATAATAATAATTAGATATGCTTCTGAGTTCAAAGAGAAAATCAAATAGAGAGAAAGACTTTAATAGAATATCAATAAGCATATAAGTGAAACATAGAAGAAATTAGATGAATTTTGGATGTGGGAAGCCAAGGAAAGAGAATTGAGAGATGATAAGGTTGCTAGTTTAATGAGATAAATAAAGAGACTAGAATTAGATGATTAATAAACTATATAATTCTGATAAGAATCTATCAATTTATTGATTGTTTTAGTTGATTTGTCTCTTCTCTAACTTCAATGAACATTTTAGTAGCACTCTTCTCCCAATTTAACATTATTAATCTCAAAAATAACACTCCAGCACTAACTGATAATCCACATGCCCATCCAAACCATAATCCTTTCAATCCATAATTATGATAATATCCCCAATAGATTCCAGTACCAATTCCTATTGCATATTAACATAATAATTGAACATTTATAGTAAATGTTACTTCTCCTAAAGCACCCAATAAATTAGCAAGCATAATTTGCATCCCACCTATTGTAAGAGTAGGTAAGAACAATTTTAAGTTGTTAGACAAGATAAGAGATGTTTCATTATCCATATAAAATAGAGCAATCCATTATTACTTAAAAACTACAAGCAAGAAACTCAATAATATTCCAGTCATTAAACTTGTTGCTAAGTAATGCCATACATGTTTTCTTCCTTTTTCATACTCTTGATCTTTAAACAATCTTCTAATTCTAGAAGCAGCAGTCATTGCAACACCCAAAAAAAACATATATAATGCTTAAGCTGTAAAAATGAGACATACACAAACAGAGAATTCTTCATAGGTAAGCCACAATGCAACAAATCCCATTATTTCAAATGATACATTTTATAGATAGTTTTTAAAGGATGAATGTAATAATCCATAAGAAAATTGAAAAATTGATTTTAAAGTTCTTCTGTCCCATTCAATCCAAGCAGGGTGATTTTATTAATATTTAAAGATATAAATATATAAAAGCAGAGTGGATGTACAACTTGAAAAATTCTTACACCATGCTGCTCCTCTTATACCTAGATCCATATATACTATGAATTATTTAGACAAATAAATATGTAAAATCTTATTATATTAATGAAACTATTTACTGTAGTAAATGTGTGTATCACTAATACTGGATAATCAATTCCCATTGACTTCAAATAATTCTTTGTACAATCAAAATATGTGAATGCATATAATGCAGGTAACATTTCCCATACATATTGAATAGCCTTCTATGCTACAATTCTTTGATAAATTAGAATAATTTACATTGGAATATTGAATTAAGAAAGGATATATGTTGAACCAGCTATAGCAGGGGTTATCACAATCAGAAAAACTCCATTCAATAATAAAGATCTTTAATATGAGATTCCAATCTTCACATATTGATGCTATTTAAACTATCTAGTCATAATAGTAGTAATGCTAGAATTCATGCAAAGTAATAATCCTTTTACTAATAAATTCACATATATTGTCCCAAAGCCTATTCCAATCACGTCTTCAATAATCAAAAATCATTACTGTCTCTTCCTATGATGAAATACATATTCACTAACGTTGTAAGAATACTCAATTCCTATTTTCATAAATTCACTATCTCTTACCATTCCAATAACAGAAGGCAATGCCTTCACCAATAAAGTTTCAAAACTGGACATAAACTGAGAAAACGTTGTGATTTCTATATTCTCCTCTGTCATCTATAACCAATTATATAATAAATTAAGAATATAAATCCAATTGGATAATTGAACTTCATCCAATAAAAATCAAATAAACTTAATATTCCAATCATATCAATAAGTATTACTGAATATGGGTGCCAATTAATGTGCTTTAACCTTATCATAATCAATGCTTTTCTCCTTCTCCAAATTAATCTCTCCTAAAACTGCCACTGTATCCCCTCTTATCACTTATAACCCAGCATTTAAAAACTAAACTCCTGTTTCTATTGAATATACTTTCTCCTCACTATTTTACAATACACAATTCATTGCTTGATCAATACCAATTAGAGTCCATTAAATATATAGGATAAATGATACCCACAAAATACACGTCCATCTGTTGTAATAGCCTATACTTTCTTATTCAGCATAATTTCAAATGGATTCACTCCTTCCTTATACATATATTTTAAATAATATTATTATTATATATACAAAGTAAGATTATTTTATTTATTCACTTCTTTTAGTTCCCAAATATTTTGCTATTATATTCTCAAATTGGGATTTTATTTAAATATTTCACATTAATATCATAATATTCCAATTTGATTCTAATTTGTTATTTATTGTAAAATGAAAATAATATTATTCAGATAATTATAAAATTACTGACTAGAATATGTTGAATTCACAAAATCAAATGAAAATTGTTTGAAAGTAAGAAATCAAATTTTGAATAATTAAAATTCGAATGAAAGGACATTAGATGTTTTACCATAAATGATTATTAAATCCTTAAGTAATTTTTAACAACTAAAGATAATCTTAATATAAATCTCTTATCACCTTAAAAAGATATATAATCTCTAGGTTAAATTAATGAATAACTTATATTAGAATTAATAATTAATCTAATTGTATAATATTATTATTTTCTTAAAGAATTTTTAATTATAACAATAATAGATAGATTAAAAATATAAAGTTATTATAATAACTCCAGATTTTGAATATGTAAGGGAGTTTACTCTACTAATTTTTATAAAATTAGTATTGTATATATAAATATAAAATTTTATTAATAAAGTTAATTAACGTTGAAATGAATACTGTTTAATTAAATTAGCCATGTAGGTAAGTTTCACCTCAAGCGATAGAAGCTTTAAAATCTCTAGAGTAATTATAGAAAATCTCAAATGCAAAAATAGGTAAAAGAATTATTACAACATCTCCTATAAAGTAATATTTCTTAAATGGAAAATAACTTACTGTGTTTAGTAATAACCCTTAAACAAGATTTACTTAATAGTAATTTTATAAAACAGTCAATCAAACTGATAGAGCATAGCCTCAACATAATCGAAATACTTCATCTGAAATACAAAATTTTAGATAATAAATCTAAGATAATATTTTACTCTAGACTGTCATATCAAAATATGATTCATCTCCAAAAATGAGTACTCCTGTAAAGAATTCTGGAACATAGACTCCCACTATGTTTATTCGTAATTCAAGTGGTAATATCAATTTACCAAAAGAGTATATAAATTAAGATTCTAGGGAAAACAAGTCTCCATAAGTAAATCTGATACAAAAGAAGAAATTAATTCTAAATCAAATTTTATAACTTGATAATGAAATAAAATTAATGTAGGATGAAGAAGCAAAAAGAAAGTTAGATCCTTTACAGCCTAAAACATCAAATTAAACATCAATAACACCAATTTCAATTAAAGAATCTTTAGAAAAACAAGCAAGTAATAGTACTTTTATGCAAAAATTAAATGAATGGATGAAGAAAAAAAGTACTAATCCCATATATGAAAATTTATTTGAAGAAGAACAAAATAGTTTTATATAAAATTCTGTTTTAAGGGATGTATGATTATGCATAATTCTTAGTATACATCTAAAGGAAATTTGACAACTAAGGAACGTAACTATGAATCATTTTATGATCGCAATTTGAAATGTTAAAGGCGAATGAATATGAATAAACAAAAGATGAAAACATAAAAATCAATGATTTAATTAAAAAAAGAATCGAAATCTCCAAATTAAAAAGTTTCTAGACCAAATTCATCAGAATTGAATTGTTGGATAAGAGGAAAAGAATTAAAAAAATCTTAATCTCCTAAATAAAATAAATAAAAATAGAATAGAATATAATAATAATTATCAAACAAATTGCGTTTTTGAATAATAGATATAGTGTTTAAACTTTATTAATTACGTTATGCTAATCTCTCATATATTATAAGAGAAAATAAATAATATACTTATTTAAAATATAATAATATTTATTTCAATTTTAATATATATCTAATTTAATAGATTCTAAGATTAAAATCATTATAAATTACAATATATAACATTTTCCTAACTAATTTAGTTTATCCATTCTATAAATAATAATAATAATTTTAATTTATGATAGTATTTTGTGCTAATTCATTGCCTTAAGTCATTGCAAATTAAGGTCTCAGATAATTCTAGGTAATTTTATAAACTTTGAAACCTTAACTTATCCTTAATCAATGTGGAGGAGATATTGAAACACGATCACAATATTTTAAAAAGCATTTAAGTAAATTTAATGAACCATTTCATTTAATTGGTTATGGAATTGCTGGATTGGATTTAAGATATATCTTAAGTCAAAACAACAATATTAGAGCAAAATCTTTAATTACTATTGGTACACCACATAGGGGATCAATATTAAGTGATTTATATAGAAGAAAGAGAATTGAAGATGATGTTATTGAACCAATTTGTAAAGTATTAGGAGTTAGATAAAATTATTTTGAGGAAATTAATAGTGAAAATATGAGGGATTTCAATTTGGTGGCAACAAATAAAGAAGTTATCAAGGTAAATAAAATTAGAATATAAAGTATTTTAGTTTGAATGCAGAGACAGAAGTTGGTTAGATGTCATAAATTTATTAAGCTAGTGGTACAATCATAGAAAGTGAAAAGGAATATCCAGTAGAGAGTGGATCTGATGGTATCTTTGCTCATAATGAGACTAAATGGGGATAACATGTTGCTACACTTGATTGTGATCATGGGGCAATGATTGGAATACCCAACCAGAGAAATGGTGAATAAACTGTGAATATAATATAATAATTGATCTAAGATTTATGATCAAATAAAATAAATATTATATAATTGATGGACAATGAATTTTCATTTTCTTAGATATATTTCTATAAAATTTAATCTTTAGTAATCAATATTTGAACTTCCATTTATTTTCAATTTTAAAAGTCTTTATTTATTAAAGAAAATAGAATTATTCTTTATAATAATTAATTTTTCTAAAAAGTATAATAATAATATTGAATTTGAAAACTGTAATTCATATATTTAATATAATATAATAATGTTATAATAGATTTTAATTTAAACTACAATATAAAAAAGTATTAAAATTGCTTTAATAATTTAAAGTATAAATGATCTATGTTCTATATATATTAGAAATAATATTGAATTTCATTTAATATTTATTATATTCATCACTTATTTAGAAATACGTTCTCGTGGATGTTTTGATAGTAATTTTGGAAATGTCCCTTTAGATTGAAAAGAACGAGGCAACTTACTTACACTATTGGCTATGGCATTTGGTGGTATTTATGGTAATTCTAATGTAATAGGAGGCTTGAGGGGTTTTGTAATTTCAATTGTAGGTTTTTTACTAAATAAAGGATGTTCTTTTTATTTGTTTATGTCATTTGATTAAACAATCAATCCATCTAATTATTCTTCACTAAGTATTGAAATGGACCCATTTAATTTTTATAAAATATTAGATGTAATTGATTGATTGACTGTAGTTTTAGGTTATCGAAAACTGAGTAGACTATCATTATTATACATTTAAGGTTGATCTTCTTAAAATGTTCTACTAGTTTTACTTTATTAGATTTATGGTTGTGAAATGGATAATTATAAAGTTTTGTTTTGAAAATGGTTGTTAGATTATTATGAATTGGTTATGGTTTAATATTCTAATTTTGTCATATGAACATTTTGATTTAGAAGGGTATTCTATAATTCATTATTATCTTTGATATCCATTAATGGTAAGGGTCTTTCTTTCTTTTTTTCAGATTTACCATCATAAAATGAGACTCCTTCTTTCATAACTATTATGTCAATTTAAGGTACAGAAGTTTTGATTGCAAATTGATTCATAGAGTTTATATTGGAACTTTATCTTTTACCTGTAGTGATTAATTCAGATTATAGTTTATGATTAGGAATGAGGTCTCTCACTTCAACAAGATTTCTTTTTTCTTAAATATTTTAATGAGACTTTGGATATTTATCAATATCAGGTGGTTTTTAGACAATTACTTTACCCTCAAAGTCATATGTATATTTAGCTGAGTATAAAAATAGTATTTGTACATTTAGAGTCAACATTCAATCGTTTAAGTTATCGAGTTTATTCTTGAACTTCTTAGATTTTTATCTTATCATTTTACAACTTTAGTTATTGTATTTACATCTACCTCAATTTAGCTTATCTCATGCTTTCAATATTTGGGTCAAATTCAATATCATCATCTAACTCACCCATCTTGATTAATTAACATTCATAGATATCAATGTTACTCTATGTTTATCCCATTGAAAATTTTGTTAACTTTTTTGTTTCACTTCTTCTAATTGGAGATTGTTCCTAAGACTTTACTAATGCAACTTGTCCTTGACATCTTCTCCAGTGATCAATATTCACTGGATTTGGTTCATCATCCTCTTATATAGTGTCATCAAAATCATCATTTGATATATAATGCTTTTTTGCCAGTGTCCTGACTTAATCTTAAAACCACAGATAACCAATCCAAGGCATTTAAGATTGTATATATTTCTCAGCGACTATAACACTTCCCAAATGAACTATCAATTTGATAGAGTCTTTAGCAATTATATGAGATTCATTAATTTTCTACAACAGTTACTCTGTAAAAATGTCCATTAAATAATTATTCAATTTATAATGTTGGCAAATAATATTTGTTTAAATTAAAAAGTAATATTTTTAATATACACAAATTACACATTATTGTTATATTAAATCTTAAAATTATATCTATATTTGTAATTCTTGCTATCATTAAAGAATAGAGGTGAGTTCAATTAAAAATTATATATAAAATATCCAATATATATAATATTAATATATTGTAATCATCTCTCTTATTTCTTAAATAATTTTAGAATATATTTAAATAAACTTGAAAGGAATTCATTTATTATACTCAATAAATAGAATGTTTATAAATTTGATTAACCTAGTAGAAATGAGTTAAAAGATATAAAAATATATATATATATGAAAAATTTGATTTGAAATGAGATACTATTGTAATGGATACATACATTTTGAATAAGATGATGAAGTATTTAATTGTAAGTATACTTTTTTGGTCTTGATATTACTTAATTATTTTATATTTTTATGAATGTCCTTATGTATAATTTAGATTCTAAAATTGACTAATAATTATAAAGATAATTATGATGATTATCACTATTTAAGTTCAAAACTAATTATCTAGAGAATTAATAAATTAAATTAAATTTGCAATAGGTTACTGGATAAATACTATTTATACTTATTAAAATTGACTCCTGGAGAAGATGCTATTCATATTACAATTTTAATAGTAGTATATGATCATTCATTAATTTTATATATATAAATTTATGTTAATTCAAAATGAGATTATATATATAATTAAAAAGAGATCATTTGAATTTTTGTTTAAGTAAAATAACAATTAGTTTTGATTGAGTATTAAATTTGGAATAAAGTCATGTGGGAGTTAATGAAAACACAACTAGATTAGGATTTAAATTATATTTGATTAACTCAATTATTAAGTGAATATTAAAATTAATAAATAAAAAATAGCAAAAAATGCTACATGCTTAATCTTCTCTTTTTGATTAAATTGAAAAAGCTTGCACAAACATTTTGGAGAAAAATATCTAGGTTACTTTATCATAAAAGGAAACAATTAATAGGTTTTTATTATCGAAATTAATATAGGGAAATTTATAATTATATTTAAAAATAAAGCAATGATTAACAATCAAGCGTAGCCAAAGAGTTTATAAAGGTTGCAACAAAATGCATAAAGGAACATATATCAAATTATGTAATACAAGAAATTATGTATTATAGATTCTCCCTAAATTCTAAGATAAAAATAAGGATGCTTTATAACATATTGAAACATTCCTTTAGATACATGAAACATTTGTGAAATCTGTGAAATCATACAAAATTTTATTGTATTAGGCTGTAAATAAATGGAAATTATTATTAAGGCATAAACTTTGTAATAAGAGAGTATTCCAGAGTTTTATTCAAGTTTATTTGATAATATATTTGTGGATGAGTTGTAAATTGTGTTTAAAAATGTTTTATTTAAATGTGTGGTAGATATGATTAAGACTGTAATTTTGAGTTTGATATAATTTTTAGGCTTGTGAAGAAGAATAAAAATAATAAAAAATTAGTGATTTATTATATGATTTTGGGAATGTTATGTCGTAATTATAAAAATCAACTGAAGAAGCCTTGGAATTTAAAATAGAGAAAGAATTTAAATAAAAAATATTTGATTATTTTGAAGAGAAATATCAATAAAATTATAAGTCTTGGCATCAAAGTTTAAACACTTAAGTTTATTTGAGAAAGGTTTAATTATAGAAGGAGATAAATGAGAAGGTGTTAAAGTTTGGTGATAAGACCATTTTGGAATAAGTGAATAGAATTCTCAATTCACATCTTTTAACATATTATAAACCATATTTATTGGCAGATTCTAATCCAAATAATTTTGAACATCTATTGAATGAATTTCATAAAGAACCTATAAGTTAACAATCAAATTTAAAATTAATTGGAGATTTATATGGTAGTTTAGATGATCATTATGATTAAATAACTACAAATTTTAAAAATATTATAACATAGGAAGGATAAACAATCATGTCAAGAAAGAATCATTAGATTGTGGAAACAAATTAAGATTAAAACTTTTCAGATCCTGGTTTTATTGGATAATTTTATAATCTCTATTAGAAATATTATACATTAATAGAAAATTGTTTTACATAAAAATCTGATTTCATTATGGCTTTAAATAATGCATTTGAATCATTTATTAATTTACCTATTGGAGTATGTATATATATAATATTCTAAGAATCATGAATTTGCTGATTATCTAGTAACATATATAGGTGAATAAATAGAAATGTTAAGAAATTCACCAAAGAATTCTACAAAATCACCTGAATAGATAGTAAAGCTTTTTGTATTTTTAAATTAAAAAGCTAGATTTTTAAAAGTATTATATATAACTATATTTTTTTAGTTATATAAAATATCATTAGCTTAAAGATTAATAAAATATTAGAGATAAGTAGAAGCAAAAAAAAGTAAAATAGCTTGTTAGATTGAAATGAATATAGTGGAAGAGATGGAAAAGAAATGTGGTGCATAGGATTTGGAATCACTTAAAATAATGATTAGAGATTTTTTAAAGACAGAAAATGAAGTAACTAAAATACAAGAAGAAAAAGGATTATGTAAACTATAAATTTAACCACCTATCATAATTAATAAATAACATTGGCCAGAAATAGATGATATATAATTAAATTTACAATCAGAAATAATTACTTAACAAAAGGAGATTATAGCAAAGAGATAATAATAAAAGACTTTGATTTGGTTAGATTTAATATCTTATGTTGAAATACAATGTACAGAAAAAGCATTAACATTTAATTTAAGTGTTCCATAAGCTGTCATTTTATTACTCTATTAATACAGAAATGAAATTCTAGATGTCAATCGCATAGCATCATTAACTGGATTAAAAGAATAATATGTTATTCAGAATTGTAAAATGATGAAGGATGTCAAAATATTAGATGAATAAATTGTAAATGACTAAATTTGTTATTAATTTAATGAAAATTTAACAAAATAAAAAAAAGGAAAATCGAAGAAAATAGTTACTGAAACTTACTTTCCTTAGAATTAAGTTGAATAAGGTAATTTATATATTTTTTATAAATTTAGTTGTGTCTGTTTATGATAAAGATTTAGCTATTGAAGCAGCTATTGTGAAAATCATGAAGAAATAAAAAGAGATGTAATTTAGTGATTTGGTAATATAAGTCTAAGGACATATGAAAAAAAATTAAAATGTTGAAATACCTTTTGCTTAAATTAAGTAAATGATAGAAAGATTATAACGAAATGAATACTTAGAAAGAGATGCAATTAATATGTAATTGATAAAATATAAATGACTTAATTAATTGAACAAATTATTAAATATAAACAAATCACATTTAAGCATAATTTAATTCATTTCTTTTTTCTTAATTATCTATCTTTCCTTTATTAATTTTCTAGATATTCCTAAATTATTACTGTTATTTAAATACTTTATTTTTCATTGTTAATTCAAAATCATTAAGTTACCAAGCTACTAAATCTAATCTATTTTATGAATCAGATGCTAATGGATATTACTCTGGATAAACTTCAAAAGGAAAGTCTGTCATTATATTAAAAGTATTTCTCTCATCAACATTAAAATTTTTACCTTCAGATTACCACCTTTTTTTAATAAACATTATAATTACAATCCATCTATTTTACTTAAAGCAGGATATTTTTAAGTTGAACCTTGCAATCCCTAATATTTTTTATATCCTAATTTTTTCCAACGTTAGATTTCCTTTTCATCAATTTTATATATGGAACCTTGAAAATAATCTAATGCCATTTTTCTCCCAAATAATCCACAAGGGGGATTAAAGTACATTTCTCCTAAATATTCGTTGATGTAATCTATACAATAAATTGGACCTTCCAAATAAAATATTCTATCTCCAATTGTTATACCACTTAAATAACCTTTACAATTATTGAACTCTATCTTTGTACCATTTACAAACTCCAAATTTACTTTACCAAAATTACAACCTGTTATTGAATTCAAACCTAAAGTAGCTTAAGTTTCAAAATGCCCATTAATATTGTATCCTTGTCCATACATCATAAATGAAGCAATTGGTGGATGATGACTAATCTATTCTAAATAGATGGGACAACCTTTAACCCAACATTGAAAGGTTTCACCAAGAATTGGGTTAAAAGGTTTTTCTAAAGAAAGATACAATATATTCATAGATACAATGTAGGCTAATACAGCTTTCATTTAATCAAGTGGTGTACTATTAACTACAGGTTCTAAGAAATGAGGAGCATAAGAGAAAGAACTAGCAAGCCTTTAAAGATTAGTTCTTCTCTCAAAAATGTGAACAGGAAGGGAGATATGCAATATGCTTGTCCTTAGTAGACTTTGTCCAATTTTTTATAAGATATAATACAAAACCTTCTTTTATTAAGCTAGTTTGTCTTAATTTACAAATTTCAAATAACCTTTCAAATTATCATATATCCAATCTGATTAATAAAAAAAATGCTATCCATCTTTATCTTTCTCATATCTTTCTAATTAAATATTGAGTTGCGGTTTAGTTTAATATAAATGAATTTATGAAAGATGATGTACTTATTGTTCAATATCTAATAGTCTATCGTATAAAAATTATTGTAATGACTCTTTTGTATATTTGGAGATTTGATAAAATTATTATATATTGTCATTTTTTAGATTTATTGCTATTCTTTATTATTCTGATCGAATATCTTCCTTAAGAAAAGAATCTCTATATTAATTATCTCCATCTAAAGAAAAATTATCATTAATTTGACTCATTTAAGATGATAAATTTGGAGATATAGTTGAATCTTGATTAGCAGACCTAATAACTTAGGATTTAAATGTTCTCTTTATTTATTTATTTTTAAGTTATTCATATCTATTAATTAAACTCATGGCTTCACTTACAAATATTGGTAAATTAACATTACCTATCTATTACTTTCTATTTTCTTCCTTTAAATATGACTTATAATTTTGATATTGTTAAATATAATTCAAAATTAGTTGTTAATCCTAATGTTAAGTTATATAGCCTTTGTTATTGATAAAAGTATCAACAATCATAATTTTACTTTGAAGATCTTACATAAAAATACCAATTATATTCCACTCAATACATCCATCATTTTCATGGCTTTCATATGATTTTTCTATAATGAAAAAGGAATCTTTAAATGGATAAATATATCTTAAGAATTTAAAGGATCTAGGTTGATAAATGAAACTTAAAGGTTCTCTGATTTCCTCTATTTATGCTAAGAATGGAGTGGCTTAGAGTATGATTTATTGATGTTTGATTTGTTTGTTCCATTTCATTAAGGAATAGGGATCATAAAGAGAGGTTATTAATATTTCAAGTGATGTTTTGGGTAAGGATACATAGACTCTAAAATTATTTTTGTTTGATTTTGATTGCATGATTCTAGCACAATGTTCAAATGAAATGAGAGAAAAGTCATGATCATTCATGAGAAATTCTAGATTTAATTTCTCCTTTAGACTCTCAAACAGAATGGGCAAGTTTTCTTATATCATTTATTCTTCTACTATGATAGCTGAATGTTCTATATATTGCTACTATGATTTGGGTTAACTTAATTATTTAGTAATATTGGTATCATCAGCTTGTTTCCTCTTTATAGTTGCTGTGCGATATCTGTCTCTAGTATCTAAATTCTTGGTTTCGTTATCCTACTCATTTTTTGCAATAATTGTTTTAGATCGTTCCACATTTTCTTATTTGCAACAAACTTTAAAATATTCAATCCACTTATTGATTTCTTCCTTATCCTCACTTCCTATAATGATGTCTTTGATCTAAGCATTAGGATCTTGACATAATAATTCATATTGATATCTGCCTCTTAAATAGCCTCGGTAATTAATTAGAAATTCTGTTAAATCTATTATATAAGGTTTCTCCTTTGGATTCTATCGATGAATTATCAATTCTCTAATGTCTAGATCAATTTCTATCTTTTTTCTTGACCATAAAATGGTACTTTTACCCAAAATATCAATTTCACCTACAACCTTCTTTTGCTTGAAAAATAGATTGCATAAACTAATTAGCAATTCAATTTTGGATTCCTTATTAAGTTTGAATAATTAATTTAATTCATCAAATGTTAAATGATCGTAATCCAATGAATTGAGTTCTAGGGTTGGATCAAGAAGTGAATTCTATAGTAGTTCCATCTTTTAGAGAAATTTAATTGGAATGGCTCTTTGAGTTGATGGCTCTGCTCATAAAGTAAAATGATACTTTGTGAAAGTCTACTAATACGGTTGAACATTGGTTGTAATTTCTCCATTTCATCGGAATTCATTAATTACAAATAAATATTATTTTATAAAATAAATCATATTATTACACACTATTGAATCTTATAAACTGGTTCAGATATGTATAAAGGACATTCATTATTATATTTTATGATGAATTGTGTTTAAATAAACAGCAGCTTAGAATGGAAGGAGCACGTCATGAGCAGCCAAAAACCAGTTGTTGTTAGTTTTTTTGCTGAATGGTACCGATATTGAAATATATCAATAATAGGTGTGCCCCATGCCACAAGTTGAATCCTCAACTTATTCAAGAAGCTTAGAAGAACTGTGAAAAATGGTAACTTGCCCTCGTTAATGTTGATAATGAGGAGCTCTACGATGTTGTACAACAAATAGCGGTATAGTTTAATATTGATTTAATTTAGAAAGCCTAAATTCCATCTGTTCATCTTCTTAATAGAGGAACTTCTATTGACTCAATGACTGGATATAGCGAAAGAAAAACCAAATCCTTTATAAATAGGGTTTGCAGTTGATTTTAATTACTCCTTTAAACATGTCTTTTATAAAATAAATATCAAATAGAAGGACGTATTTGAGCATTTAATTATGAGAACAATACCTTTCTTTAGGTAATGTGAAACTGATTTTAAAGTTCTAAATTTTGGGCTTGCCTTAATTGCCTTCTTACTTCTCCTCTTATTTCGTCCAGTACTCTCTCACCATCAGATTCCCACAAAGCTTCTTTTATTATGAAACCATCTTCTAAGGAAGGATGACACAGATGTTTGAACATATAATACTCACGATTTTTGTTACTGATTTGAATTATATTGTCAAACAGTTTTTCATATTTCTCTCTGTCTTCAGGTTCTTCCATTTTATGAGGAGCATAGATAGGAGGACTAATAGGATGTTTATAAGGGATTCTAGCAAACTATTTCAATAGGAAATGTTTCTCACATATTCAGGATAATCAGACTAGAAATCAAAAGGACGATAACTTAGAATGGTCTTGCCAATTATTATTAATACTACACCTTTTAACAGTCCCCTAGTAATTGAAATTCCAATCTCAGGTTTCAGGATTTAGAAATATTGCATAAATTAAATAATCTTAAATAACTTTTGTAATGCTATCTCAATGATAAATAAAACTTCTAGGGTCTAATTATAATGCAACCTACATTTAAAATTTAAAATGTATCATATAACTTTTATGTTCTATAATAACATATTCAATAATTATCTAATTATTCTAAAATTCTTAATATATTTATCACAATTAATTAGTTTTTAGTATACATCAAGTGAATTAACTTCAGTTAAATCCAGCTCTATATTGTATAGTTTAAATAAAGACATCATATGTATTTAGGAAAAATGAGTTTGAAAAATAAAAAATTGAATAACAACATTTATTTTACAACTTTATTAATTAAAAACTATTCAAAAATTCTACAAGACTTTAAATATAGAGTTTATAGTAATGTGTGTTACTATTTATTATTTTATGATCTTCAATCTATGCTCATTACTAAATTTTCTTTTAATTATTAATTACTCTTTTAGGATATTGCTTATTCATTCTAACATTTATTCAAATCAAAAATAAGAGTGATATTTAATGAGAAACTAATAGGATATGTTTTAGATTTTAAGACTTCACAGTCATTAAGGCTTTAATACGAGATGTTCAATATCACAATATTAAATTGCAGAAATCAGTTCTTCGATGATTTATGACTCAAATTATTAATGATTCAAATATTGTTTCTTAATTAATTCCATTATGAATCATTTCACTCTAAAGTTTCATGACTCAAAGCTAGAACGTAAATATCAAGAAAATTACTCTAACGAACTATATGATGCCTTTAAATACACTATGGTTTTACTCTCATTATCAAATGTAATTTTAAGCATGTTTTGGATTTAAAGGTAACAATTTACTCTTGGATGTTTGATGATCATCGTCTGCTGTGGATAAACTATTACATTCTACTACATACTAATAAAAAAACGATTCATCACACTAGTAGGCTATTTAATATCCATCCTTAGTTTACTATCATCATTTTATCAGCTAATGCCATACTTTTATGCAGAATTTTCAGAAAAAGAATTCATATGGATTTTTGATATTTCTTAGTTCATGGCATTAAATTTTGCTTTAAGCCCAAATTTTATATTAAATCAGTTTCTTTAGATTCTATTTGTTTCATCTCGATTATTCATGAGGAACTTTGCTTAAATAAATCCATTTTCCTTTATTTTCATATTGTATTTGATACTATTTTGGTAAAAAGAGTACTTTAGATAAAAGCATAATAGAAATTAGTTTTTCTTAAAAGAACAGTAAAAATAAGCTTTGTTTTTATGGGATAATTTAATTGAAGAGAAAATAGTATTGTTATCATACGATGAGACTTGGAATAAGATTGAACTTGTATATGCAAATTCATCAATCAAATAAATAATAGATTTAGATTCTAAAGAATTTTTAAAAGATTTTAGAATTTCCAATTTTAAAATAGATTTTTATCAATATTTATTAGAGCGGATTCGTGATAAGACATATTAATTTCAAGTTAAAGTAGTACATAATACAAAAAAAAAATATGTAATAGATTGCATAATGAATAAATTGATAGAATTGAATATATCCTTAAAATTTTCAGAACTTTAATCAGAAAAAGATAATTAAAATAATTATTCCTATCTAAAATTATTAAAAAAAATAAAAATGATTGACAATAAACTCTACTATAAAGAAATTTAAAAGCATATTATTTAATAATCATACTATTTTAAAAATGTAACAATAGATTAAGTTGAATATCTAACTCTTATTAAATTGCGAGCATTTATAAATTTCATAATAAAGAGAAATCCTACAAAAATCATATTTGATTTGTAACAATTTAATACAATATTGCCACTATTGTTTACTTTACTTAGTTGTCTAAAGAAATTATATTAAATTAAGGAAATACAATTTATTGAATAAAACCAAAATGAAGCCAATTTGATCATAATTGGGAAGATAAAAAAGGTTCCTGAAATGAGGGCAGAAATTTGTAAAAAAATAATCAATCATATTGTGGATTAAATTGGGTTATATGAATGCATTTTTTATATAACTTAATTTAAATGTACTCTAGTAAATATGTAATTTAAAATAGAATCAACTCCTTAGTAAAATTATTATATATATTTTATAATAGCTCTCTTGATTGATTTCAACCAGAATCAGATCTTGATAAATTTATTTATTTAATCCAATTAATTTTCATAAATCCTTTAGCACATTATCCTAAGTTTTCATAAAACCTATTCTGAATTGTTCATATTCCTTATTAAATGCTATTTTTGTAAGGGAAAATGGGAATTTTTTATATGTATTATGACAAGATAAAAATATCAATAGCTCTTAATCTCCTATATTATTTTAATATCAATAGACTTTCCTTTATGAATTCATTTTATATCTACAATAAAATCATCAAATCTAAAGAATTTGCCCTGTTCAATATATAGAGTATCTTAATTCCTTATCTTATTAAATGTTCTAGAAGAGATTGCTGAATGCACCATAAAATCCAACTTGTCTTCGATGTTAATGCTGAAATTTTAATTTTCAAAATTAAATTAATTAAACTATTTAATTATTTTAATAGTGTTTTAGTGGGCCAATAATTCAAATCATTTTAATTATACTAATGGTTAGTCTTCATGAGTGAGGCCAAATTCAAAAGGAGATGGACATTTGCACCTGAAGGGACGGAATCCCTTTCTTAATTTTTTATAAAATTCAATCATAAAAATGTCATCATCAAAATTTTTTAAAAATATTGTTGATAAAGTTTTACTATTTCTAAATTCTACACTATCTAATTATTCAGCACCTTTTTTATGGACTGGATACATTAAATTTTCTATTGCTTTCATAATATGAAATAATTGAAGGGCAAGTTGTTGATAAAATGTTGTAGCTTTTAATTTAAATATTATATATATTATAACAAAAGTTTACAAATATCATTAAATTTAATTATTTTAGTTTAACCATAAAACTTTTAAATAATATAACATTCAAATCAGATTTCAAACATTCTTCTATTTTATGTTCAATCTCAAACCTATATTAACCATTTTAGTTGTCGTCATACATTCTAATATTTGATTCTAATATGATATACCTATAGATAATCAAATTTTATGAAGGGAATAATATAAAAAAACGAATTCTCAAATTCTTAAAAAGTTCAAAATGGATCGAATAAAAAACAAACCTTTATAATAAATAGGATATGTTAAGAATAGTAAACATTTACATTTGTAATAAATCAATATCTATATATATGTACATCATAAGAAGTTCACAGATTTGTCAATGACTTGGTTAAGTTCTTGACTCTTTTAATAATTGTTATTCCACGAATGTATCAGGTTTTCAACGTGTATGTTACAATTATCAAAAATTGAGTTGCTTTGGTTCGATTGAATAATTTAAGATATATGGTCAGCAGTGTAGGCCAATAGTACATCTTTAAAAGTTACACCTTCGACCTCATGGGTTGTGAGATCTATTGTAACTAGTCCATTCTTGTTGAACCATTTTGGATAATCTAAATTTTTTTTATAATAATTACGTTTCATCTATTCTGCTATTTGAGAAACTTATGCCATAAAATTGAAAGAATCTTAAAAATTCTAGAACTAGTACTTACGGCACAAACTATTGACATTCTAACCATTAATATCAAATTTACAAATGTCCATTTCGAATTCAACTCTTGAATGCTAAGAAGTTGGTTAACTTCATCAGCACTCAATATTGTGAACTTCTTAGTGGGTATATCCGAAAAGTCCTTCAACAAATACTTCAAACCAAGCAGGTTAGCAGTGGTTCTTGTATTGTTAGAAGCGAAATTTCTATACATAGATATTAATAATGCTAAAACGATTTTTTTTAATTGAATTTCAATCAAGGAAAGTATGTAATTAATCAAATAATTTGTCATCATAGTATCTCTTAAGATGGATAAAATCAATTATTTGAAACTTATTAGATCTTGTAAGTAAATTAACATTTTTGATAATTTCTGAACTATTTTTTATTCTCATTTTGAAAATGAAAAAAAAACATTTAAATAAAATAATCCTTATAAATCAATAGTATAATTTTTTGCATTTTCATTATTTATTTTTATGTAGATCAACAATCACATTTAATTTATTATTGAAAATGAAAATAAAAAAATAATTATTTGAGATATTTATCATAATTATAATTTATTACTATAAATTTAATAATTATTATATAATATAATATATCTAATCATCCTAATTAGAGATTGAGTCTACAAGTTTCAATTACAGCATTCTACACTTTTCCTTAAACAATATGACATAATTTTTCATATTCAGCCCTTAATTTAATATTATTTCCTTCTTAATTACTCATTAGTCTTTCTAATTCTAAAATTCTTTAATGTTATAACTATAAGTTTGTTTTATGTAAAGCATATTATCTTTCTTACAATATTCTTCTTTATTAAATATCATCCATTCCTCTATCTAAAATATATATACATAAATAACCTTTTTAAATGTTTAAGATGAAGAATGTTTCATCTATTTTCCTAATGAGATTATCAATATGATGATCTAAAACTATATTATTATTTATCATTTTTTCTTATTTAATGCTTCTCTTACTAATTTGTAAATGTGTTTGATGAACCTTTTCCCTTTCTTATTATATTTATTCCTCAATTAATTATCTATCTTTGGTTAAATTGGTTTCTAATCTCATCATATCATCTTAAATAGATTGGCTTTCATTTTCAGCTCTCTTTATTATTTATTAAGAAATACTTTCATAGCCTATTAAGATTCCATTTCCTTCTTTTTCAGCAATTCTATTTAATGATTATATTTAGCTTTTTCTTCTATAAGTAATCTACCTTCTACAGCTTTTACATTCTCATCATGATCTAATCTCATTTTTAAAAAGAACTCTTTCATTCTTAATAACTATTAATTGTATTAATCATTAGCTTTCATTAATGAATTAAATTTGCTCTGAATACCATCCAATCTTGGTTACCAATTTGCATTAATTTGATCAATTTATTACTAAATAAGATTAATTTAATATAAACCTTATTATCATGTCTAATTTAGGATAACTCATGCATATATTCATTTTCTAATGCTAAAACATGCTTATTTTTAGCAACATATTCATTCATCACTTCTTATTATCTATAATCACTTGCCTTACCAAGTTCATCAAATTGTCGTTTAACCTAAGTATATTCTGCCTCAATTATAGATTTCCTAGTCACTTCTTCTTCAAAATGTCTTTTAGCCATACTTACAGCTTATTCTTTAGATAACATCTCTTATCTTAAAGCATTCATTCTATTTGTAAGTTCTTCATTCATTAATCTATTTTATCGTAATTCCTAATCAATTTATTCCTTCAATTAAGCAACTCTGATAGCTTCATTTTTTTTGACTGCTCTATCAGGTATATTAGTTGTAGCTGCAGTTTTTGGTAAAGTTTTAACTGGTTAATAGACATTTTTCTATGATTCTTTGATACCAGTTGAATTTTTAGCCATTAAATCTGATGATCTATTCTATTCAATTCTTTCCCTTATTTATGTTGCTAATCCTTCTGGTATCTTATTGCAAGAGATATCTAAAAATTTTAAATTTCTATTGCCATTAAGTCCTTCTAATAAATATTGTGCACCTTTTTCACCAATTTCATTCCATTTTAAATTCAATGATTATAATGATGTATTCTACTTTAACATTTAACATATTCTTGCACAATGATCTGCTTGGATTCTATTATTTTTTAAGTCAACTAATTGTAATTGATATGAGGGATTCATTAATAAATCACACAATGCACCAACACCTCCACCTATAGCATTCCATTCAGCAATCAATGTTCTTGCATCAGGACTTATTGAACGACAAATCCGTTCAAATCCTCTTCCATTTATATTACATCCTCTTAATTCAATGTTTATAAATTGTGTATTTTAAGCTAAAAATTAGGAGACAACCACACAGCCTTCTTCATTCAGTATTTAATCAGATAAAATTAGATTTGGAGCTTTCTGTGCTTCTAAAGCTTTCTAGAGCTTCATGGATTCAAATTTAAAATTAGTAGTTAATAAATGAATTATTGAGTATAAATAATATAATTACTATATATTAGAAATCAATATCATAAATTATTATATAAATTTTGTTAAATCATATAACTTATAATAATTAATTTTTATAATAATATGTAAAGTATCTTACAAGAATAACTCATAATAGATAGATAATAATTAAACTATATGTATAAAAATATCAAAGTTAAGCAGTATTCCTTTATAAATTATACAGAATCTCTTCGGTTTTCGAAAAGTTTTAGTTCCAAGTATTTAGTATTTGAGAATCAACAACTTTTGGACTATCACACACAGATGTAATTTGAGTATTTATGATTTCCATTGCCAATTAATCCATTGTATAAGCCAAGAGAACGTCTTTTACTGAAACTCCTGAACAATCATTGGTTGTAATTTCAACATTGACAACGTTTTCTTTTTATGTCCATTTTGGATAATCTAATACATATATTTAAAGAAATTACGATGCATGTCTTCTGCAATTGCTGAAATTGATCCCATAAATGCAAATGTCTCTTTGAATGAATTAAACTTAAATTCTTTATGAATTTTATTTGAATCTTTTGTTGGATGCCATTACAAAGAATGAATTTCAAGGGCTGATGCAATTTCTTCTGAATTCAATTTAATTGGTGAAATAGATGAGACATCTTTGAAATCTCTTACAAATATTTTTAGAGAGTTGATTATTGCTGGTGTCTTAAATCCTTATTCTGAGATGTATCTATACATTTTATTATTGTATTTAAATTATTACAATTATTCAGGAATCTTAAGGGACTTATCAAAGGTTTATTAATGCGAACCATATTATTTCAAACGTAATATTATGATAAGTTTTTATTTTTTATAATAATCAAGGACCCATAGGGTTACGTATCTTATTTGGATCGTAATTCATTGGATATGCCTAATTTGGTTAATTTTACCCAGGGTAAAATGGAGGTGATTATTATTAACCTTGGATAGGGGGTGGAACATAATTTTGCTGAGGAGAAGGTTATTAACCAAGAGGAGCATTAGGATAAGGTTGATTAATAGGAGGTAAATTTGGATACTATTGGCCTGGTGGTAAGGGCTATGTTTATTAATTTGGCGGCATTTGATTATTTGGATAGCAACCATATGCTTAATTATTCGGATAGTTTTAAGGTTAGCCTCCTTGATAATTAGCAGGTTATTAATTGTTAGGATATGGTTATTAATTTTGATTTGGATATCCTTAAGGATTATTTTACATATTTTAGGCATAATTTGGATATCCTTGTTAATTAGGTGGTTAATTTTAAGGTTGATTTGGTGGATAGTTAGGTGGTTAGTTAGGTGGATAGTTAGGTGGTTAATTAGGTGGGTAATTCGGTGGTTGATTTGGTGGATAGTTAGGTGGTTAATTCGGTGGGTAATTGGGGACTTGGTTTGGTGGATAATTTGGAGGTTGATACGGTGGGTATCCTTACTATGGATTTGGTTAATATCCTGGTTGTTGATTTGGAGGTTAGGGAGGCATATAACCTTGCTGAGGATAGTTTTATTATTGATTCTATGGATATCCTACTGATGGTTATGTATAGGGTGGTGGTTATGGATATGTTGGATAATTTGGAGGTTGTTGATATGGCATTGATTAATTGTATGGTTATTGGTAATAAGGAGCACCTGGAGGTTTCATTGGTATCACATTATTTTATTGATAATATAAAGGATTTGAAGGGATTTAAGGTTGTTGTTAATATTTTGAATCAGAAAACCATTCAAATGCGACGTATATCTATCCAGCCGATTTTCCCTGAATTGTTAATGATTATTAAAATTACTTTGTAGCTTAAATTGAGCCATTCAGGTGGTTTAGGAAAATCAACTAAATATGGTTATAAGGCTATGGAGCATTCTCCAACTAAATCATCTGCACTTACTTCATCAGAGTCCCAAACTTAGATTTCAGCTATGTATTCATTTGTACGCCTGAAGCTTAGTGATTGATTCCATGAAGGATGTTTCCCTGTTTATATGAATATTTCTGGTACCAGCATCTGTATGTTCTCTTGTTCTTTATTTTTGATTGCCAAGTATAACCTTGCAATAAGGATCCATTTTGCCAAGGAATTCAGTATCATGAGTTAATTTAGCTTTGAGAGGTTTGATAATTAAGGTGCCAGAACCAACTAATGACATTTTAATATTTTTATATTTGTGAATGTCTAAGAAATCTAATTTGGGTAAAGCTCTTCAGAGACAATAATAAAGGAAAATGAATGAGGGAGCAGCAAAAGTTCAGAATTAAGGATAGTTCTTTCATGATGGGAAGGTTGTAAAGGAGGAATATCAAATTTAATAAGAAAACTTGTAATCAATAATTGATTAGAACCCATTAAATGAATATTTGTAAATGGCAGAGATGGCAAATATAAAATATTAAGCAGAGAAGAAATCAGATATTGTGGTGAATGAATAGCAGAAATAAGTAAGAAAAAAGTGGATAATTTTTAGTTAGTGATAAATGTTAATGCAATACGAAAGGGACAATTGCCAAATTCATCAGTGTATGATTATTAGAAGAATTAATTATTGGTTGATTTATAAATACCAAGAAGACCTAGATGGGATGAGAAAACTACGGTTGAATAGTTGAGATTGATGGAAAATGAGAATTTTTTAAAGTGGAGAAAAGAATTGGCAAAGTTTGAAGAGGAACATTATTAAATTTAATTGACTCCTTATGAGAAGAATATTGAAGTTTGGAAGTAATTATGGAGAGTAGTAGAAAAAGCAGATATTTTGGTTTAAGTGGTAGATGGAAGAGATATCTTATTCTATCATTGTAATGATTTGACTAAATATGTTCATGAGGAATAAAATAGAGTTTACAGAAAGAATCAAACAAAGATTAATTTTCTATTGATAAATAAAAGTGATTTAATATCTGATAAATTAGAGAGGAATGGTCAAGTCTTTTTGAATTCAAAGAATTTAAATCATATGTTCTTTAGTGCAAAATTAGAATAAGAGAAAATAGATAAGGAAGAATAAATTTAAGATCCTACTAATGTTATTATTTAATAAGAAGAACCAAAAATTGAAGAAAATATAGAAGCATATATCAATACATCAAGGATTGCAGATAGAAAAATATTATTATCAGAGTTGAGATAATTAGTTTAAAAGATTAGAAAATAAAGATAAGATAATGTGGAGACAACTAAATAGATTGATTAAGATGATCATGATATATAACATGATGAGAATACAGTAATTATTGGAATGGTTGGTTATCCTAATGTTGGTAAGAGTTCAGTTATTAATGCACTTTGTAATAAGAAATTAGTTGGAGTTGCAGCAAGACCAGGAAAAACAAAGCATTTCTAAACAATACCATTAGAAAAATATTTATTAGTATGTGATTGTCCAGGTTTAATATTCCCAAATGCATCATCATCTAGAGCTGAAATGGTTTGTAATGGTGTTTTACCTATTGATAATATTAAAGATTATTTAAGTCCAATGGATTTATTGGCTGAAAGAATTCCTAAAATTGCTTTTGAGAAATTGTATGGAATCAATTTGCAAGAGTTTAAAAATATAGATGCTTCAACTGTACTTTCTACTTACAGTTAAAAAAGAGGATTTATGACAGGTAGAGGATTGCCAGATGAAGCAAAAGCAGCAAAATTAATGTTAAAAGATTTTGTTAATGGTAAATTACTATATGTTTAATTACCACCAAATTATTAAGGTGAAGCTTTGTGGTAATCCAATCCTATAGAAGATTTAGAAAATCTAATTCATTAATAATAATAACATCAAATTCACTTGAATGAAGATGCAAATATTGATAATCAATTTGAAAATCAATTGATTTAAGAAAAGAAAATATCAAATGATGAGATATTAGAGATATTCACATAAGATAACTTAGCTTAATTAATGGAAGGTAAAAAGGTTCATGGGATTAAATTAACAAAGGAACAAAGAAGAGAAATAAAACATAACTTTTAAAGAGGTATTAAGTATTGTTTAATATTTAAGGTGATCCTATTGATATAAAGAAGTATCTTAATTTATAATAAAATTAAAAGGAAACTTTATATAAAACATATATTTAAGGGAAAAGAGGATAAATATGAGAAATATTGTGATTAGTAAAAAACTCAATATTAATAATTATTCAACAACACTTCTCCTTCTCTTTTTTGTCATCATCTGCTTATTAACCAATTTTCTAACCTGGAGTTTGTTGACTTCTTTATGGACTTATAAATATATTTATTATATTATTACCCCTAACCTTTCTATCCTTGAGAATCCTTTTTTATAATTAATTTCTTTGCAAGTGAAATAAAAGCTTTGGATACTTAATCGGCAGTCTTGGCACTTACTTCCATATGTGCCATTCTTCTTGTGGCTGCATAATCTAATGCTTTTTATGTGGTAACACTGATATAAGAATTATTATAATCTTACGCTTTATCTTCAATGTCACTCTTATTTCCTAATAATAGTAACTCAACATTCTTCTCTGCATATGAATCTACTTCATTAATCCAAAATCTATCAATATCTTCAAATGATGAAATCGAGGACACATCATATACCATTACAATCCCATCAGCACCCTTCCTTTAAATTCATCTTATACCTTATAATATGCACTAGTTATTGTTCTAAATCTTTCCTATCCAGCAGTGTCCCAAATTTACAACTTTACCTTCTTTCCATCAATTTCTAAAGTCTTAAATCTAAAGTCCACACCAATTGTAGTTAAATAAGAATCACTAAATGTGTCATCTGAAAATCTTAATAACAATGATGACTTCCCCACTCCTGAATTACCTACAATCACCAACTTAAACAAATAATCATATTCCTTAATCATTAGATATAATAAATATTTAAATAATTACATCACAGAAGTCATCAGTATATATAATTCATTCCACATTAATTTATCCAATTTTTATACTATATTCAATAATTAATCCATTAATAATGAATATATCCATGAAAAGTTGATATATATTATGACAATCTTATTTAAATTTTTTATATTCTTTTGAAATCTATATCAGAATTTATTCTTATTTTTGCCTGTCTTAATTGTAATATATTACTTTTTAGATAATAAACTTTCTGTTGAAATCATATTATACTCTAAATTGTCTTACTCTTTTAAATCTCAGTAATTTATGTTTCATATATATATATAATAAAATAGAAACTAATATAGCAGGAACAAAATATGGAAATAGATATAAGACTTATACTATTTTCATATTTAATAATAATATATAAATGTAATTTATTCTCTTAATTGTCTATATTGTTGCATATGTCGATTGTAAATTGAAAGTTCTCCGACCATCTGATTTGGTGGATCGTTTAGGATCAAAAGTAAATATTGCACTTGCTAATTTTGGGTTAGAAATCTTTTATATCTATTTTAGTTAAATTCCATTTGGTCATAGACTCATGGGTTATGTTGATATGGCTTATCCTAATGATGGATGTAGTGCTCTTCAACCAACTTTAGGAAATCAATTTATTATGATTGAAAGGGGAAACTGTACTTTTGTTACCAAGGTTAGCAATGCTTAGATTGCTGGATATTCATTGGCTATTATTGGGAATAATAATGATGAGACTTTATAATCTGATTTTGTTATGGCAGATGATGGTTCAGGATACTCTGTATTAAATTAATATAATGCAAATAGGTCAATATTCCATCAATATTCATTTAATTAAAAGAATTTAATATTTTGAAGGAATATGTTTAAAAATATAAAGTATCTGATAATTAGGATGATAAAGTTTTTATCTTAGTAAAATTTGATGTACAAAAGAAGGACCAAATAGATGTAATATTTAGTTTGGATGTAAATGATAGAGATTCATATAGAGTAGTAGATGAATACTTTTAATATTATAATGCTTTAAAAAATGAGAATGTTAATTATACATTGGTTTATTAAGTTTTTAATTCTAATGAAACAAACATAGATTATATAATAGATGCAGATAATTGTATTTGTTCAAGAAGATATTGTGCAATGGATCCAGATGGAGAAGGTATAGCATCAGGAAGAAATGTAGTTGAAGAAGCTATTAGATAAACATGTATCTTTAAAGATTTTCCAGATAAATATTTTATATATATGGTAAACCTTAAGTATTCATTATTTAGAATTTATTTAATTTTTAATGTACTAAAGCTTAAGCTTATTCTACTTGTGGAAGTAAGATAATAACTAGTTTAAAATTGTCAGCAGATGACATTATTAAATGTAGAGATGAGTCTTTTAAAGATCCATATGATCATTAACCAACTAAAAATTTATCAAATTCTTATAATGCATTTTTGGAACACTAATTAATGTTAAAAGATTAGGCTGGTATGGTAGGATTACCTTCAGTGGTTGTAAATTCTGTGGTATATAAAGGATAATTAACAGGCAAGGGAATTTTTGGTGAAATTTGTAATAGTAATACTTTTTATTTTAATTTATAGGTTTTGTTAGTCCTCCTTCAAATTGTAGGTCTGAAGTAGAAAACTATTATTAATTTGAACATAATGGTTAACATTACCTATTTTGGGTTATTCTTTTAGTTTCAATTTTAATAGCAATTTTTATTATAGTGTTATACTATTTGTTAAAGAAATTTGTAAAAAGAGATAGTGTTGAAGTTACTTAAGTTTAAGTTAATGAAATGGTTAGTCAATACATTAAATTTTATGAAGGAAAAGATTAATAAAAATAAAATTCCTCTTGAGATAATTATGTTATTTATATATATATATTAATTAGAATAATTATTTATTAAATAAAAATGGAACACTAAGTTGAATTAATTAAAATAAATATATATATATAATATTATGATCTTCTAACTCCGTTACAATACTAAATTATCTGAATCTTTAAACAATAGCAAAGATTACTATTCAATGTAAAATACAAAGTGGGTTGCTCCAAAACCAAATTAACATAGACTTGAACATTTGTAATTCACTTAAAGAAATAAACCTCGTGCTAAATACCCATAAGAAATGCTATTATGTCTTGTATCTAAGGGACTTGTTCCCATAGAGAAATCGAGAATAGTAAATATTTAATCCAATGATAATTCATGTAATTATAAGGATATAACTACTGAAATCAAATAAGAACATCATCCTTACTACGGTTCAAAGCTTAATCCTTCTATGTCAGAAGTCGAACGATGTAACTAAATTAAATAACCTCATAGAAAATAAAAAAGTATTACCTCCACTTTAGTTTATAGCTGTTCGACCTTAAATTAGAACTTAATCCAAAGATAAAGATCCCATTGAAACTTCTACTTCCAAAAGTTGTAAATTAGTAAGTCCTATGATCAATCGTAGTGATCAAAAGAAAAATGTGAAACGCTCAGAATCAAAAGATAATAATGATAAAATTGGAAGAACCTCTTCAACACCCTTTATACACAAAACTATGTAAAATGAGAATTTGACCAGTCGATCAGGATCACCAAATCAAAGACCTAGTGCAAAACCAACCAAAACAACATAAAAAATCAATATTTAGCCAAAATTGACTTAAATTAATGAAAGGAGATATACTTAAAATCATTAAGATTCTCATGTATAACCATAGAGTAATATAAAAATGGCTGAGTCTACTGAAAAGAAATTATAAGTCAAGAGAAAGAAAAGACCATTATAAACAACATAATAACAATAGATCTTATAATAACAAAATTCTTAAAAAGATAAACTTATTCAAAAACACACATCTTATCGTTGCTTTATAAATAAAATTAATTTTTCTAATAATCAATGTATTTAATCTCCTTTGAAGATGGATGTTCCTGCCTATTACTTTTATGTAGGTAAGGGTAATAATGGAAATCTGTTAAAGAATCTTTTCAGATAAAGATGGTGGTGGTAAGAAATTGAATCTTTAGATATGAGTAAAGTAAATATGGCTTGGACTTAATTAAAACAAAATGCATGTATTGAGTGTTTACCTACTTTTAATATTGCAACCAATGATACTAATTATAATAATGATTCATTTATTCAAAGTATAGAAGACACTGTTGTTGAATCAAGTGATTCTGAATTGGATATCCATGTTAAACCAAGATCTGTACCTGTTTTGAGTATCAATTAATAATTAAGATAATCAATCCAATCAAAGAAAAAGTTGTAAATTACTAATTTGAATTAATTAAAGAGGATTTTTAATTAAATTGATTTACATCAAATTCTAACTTATATGGAAGAAAATAATTAGTGGGATTCATAAATTGTATTTAGTGATTGTACAGAGAAACTTCTAATGACTATTAAAGGAGTAAAAATATTTATATAATTTCTTAGTAATAAACTAACATTCAGTAAGATAGTAAGAATTACAAGATGCACAATCATATGTAAGATAATTGGCATTTGGGAAATAAGAAAGCACTCTTTTATAATATGAAAAATTACTTCAAAACTATAAAGGAAGATTACACTAAGTATATTCCAATAACATTTCATATCTAATAGGGAATGAATGATACTGAATATTTTAAATTTGTTGATTATTATAACAAAAGATAAGATGAAATTAAAGAACTTGAACGTAAATTATAATTAGAATATCGAAGAGATAAAAGATAAAAACCTATTAGTCTTTGGATTGTAAAACCTGGTGAATGTACTAATAGAGGTAATGGGATTACAGTTTGTTAAGATTTATAAGAGATCAACAAAATTTTACATGAAGAATAACCTGATGGTCGTTAAAGAACATATATTGTTTAATAGTACATTGATAATCCATTCTTATATAATAAAAGGAAATTTGATATAAGATGTTATATGTTGTTAACATCTTAAAATGGAATCTTTAAAGGATATTGGTATTAAGAAGGTTATATTCGAACATCATCCAAAGAGTTTACAACAAAAAGTTTAAATAAATATATTCATTTAACTAATGATGCTGTTTAGTCTAAAGATGAGGATTATGGAAAGTTTGAATTTGGTAATAAGATCTCCTTTCTCGAATATTAAAGATATCTAGATACTTATCATCATTAATCTAAATTTAATTTTTTTATTGATATTTATCCTAAGATGAAAAATGTTGCTTTAGATCTTATGAAAGCATCATATGGTAAGATAGATCCATAGAGAAGATCAAATAGTTTTGAAGTAAAATTAATTTTCTATTTATTAGCTATTTGGATTAGATTTTATGATTGATGATAATTTTAAGCTTTGGCTTATTGAAGCAAATACAAATCCATGTCTAGAATTATCTTGTCCTCTTTTAAGCAGAATTATACCTGCTATGGTTGAGAACTTATTTCGGTATTTTCAATTTTAATAAACATTATTAGAATTGCAATCGATCCCATTTTCCCTCCTCCTTATTTTGAAGAGTGGCCTCAAAATAAAAAATTATTCATTCCAGATAATGTACTTGAAAATAATAGATTTGAACTTATTTTTGATGAATTAATAGAAAAGAAGGCTATGATCAATCTATATAGAGATAGTAAAGTTGAATAAGATTGTTTCAAAATAGAGGAAGAAGAAGAGGAAGAAGAGAAAGATTGACACTTTAATGTAATTCTTATTTAAATATTAAATGTTTTATATCTTATGGAAATATTTAAAATCTCTAAATTTTTTAGATACATTTAAGTTTTTAACCATAAAAATATTAAGTATAATATAAATTGTAATATTAATAATAAAGTTGTTAAATAAGTAAAATGCAGTTAAATAATTAAATGGATGCAATATTCTAGTAAGAGAAGGAATAAATTCTTACAGAATTTGAATCTAAACTTCAACGACTACAGTTACAAGTTCTAAACAAATAATATCAAGATGGGAGTGAATATTTTGGAGAACTTAATAATGAACTTAGATGGGGTTAGGGAGTGTATTATTATTACACAGGAGATGTATATGCTGGATAATGGGTCAATGATTTATTTGATGGAGATGGAACATATATATTTGCATCAGGAGAAAGATACTAAGGTTAATTAAAGGAGGGGAAAAAAAATGGTTTTGGTACTTACTACTATTTGAATGGTAATAGTTATACAGGCAATTGGGCTAACGATAAGAAATAGGGCAGGGGAGTGTATGTGTATGCATAAACTAATGAAAAATATGATGGGGAATGGAATAATGGATTAAGACAAGGTTATGGTACATTTACATATCAATGTGGAGTTTATGATGGTGAATTTATTAACAATGTTAAAGAAGGCAAAGGGGTTTTAAAATATAAAAGTGGGGCAATCCTAGATGGTGAATGGAAGAAGGATAAAGTAGATGGTGAAGCAAAATTGACATTACCAAATGGAGATTATTATAAGGGTACTTGGGTTGGAAGTCATATGAATGGTTATGGAAGATACTAATATTAAAGGGGAGGATATTATGAAGGTTGGTGGAAATAAGATTAATTTCATGGTGAAGGTATGTTAACTTATGAAAATGGTGATATATATAGAGGAGAATTTTAGAATGGTTTAAAAAATGGAAAAGGAATCTATTTACATTAAAATGGTGATTAATATGAAGGTGAATTTAAAAATGATATGAGAGATGGAACAGGAGTATTAAGAATGAAGAATGGAGACAGATATGAAGGAGAATGGTCAAGTTCACTTAAAGAAGGAAAGGGAATCTACTATTTCTTAAACGGGGATAGATTCGAAGTAAATATTTACTTTAATATAATAAGGGTAATTTTGTGTGTGGAAAAAGATCTGGTCATGGAATTCTTTATTGGTCAGAAAATTCATCTGTGAGTGGTTTTTGGGTTGATGATATAATGAATGGTTAAGGAGTGTTAATGAAAGAAAATGGAGATAAATTGCAAGCCCTTTTTAAAAACAATAAATTAGTTGCATGAACTTTATTAATATTAAACTATACTTTTATTTTAATAACATTTTTTCATCCTTAATCAGATGGAAATTGATTTATTTTATCTTCATCATAAGAAATCATTTCTTATTTTAAAGCTATTTCTTTTTCTAATATTTAGGACAAATCTGAACCAAGCAATTATAATAATCTTTAATTGAAATTATTTAATTCATGTTCCCCTTTCATTTCCTGTTTCTAAATTTATTGATAAGAATTCACTAAATCATTAAACTGCTTAAATAAAGCAAATTCTTAAGAATTTGTATCAATATCTCCAATAATAATCCTAAGTTCATGATTAGAATTACTTTGTCCGTCTTCTCATTTAGGAATCTTAGTACAAGGCAATAATTGGTTTTTGACTAAAATTGAAAATACCAATTTAATTGTTATCCAATAGTATTTTCTTAAACTTTTGTATTTCATGCAATTATTTAAGAATATACTCTATATCTAATTCTTTATTTACTTGGTTACTAAAATTGAAATCTATTTTTTACATAGCTTTTTCCACAACAATTCCGTCATCATTTTTTAAACAATCACATTATAAGAATGATGCAATAATCATTCTTAATCCAATCTTTACCTTATATTTTTTTTTCATATATTGACAAAATTAATCAAAGTATTTAGATACTTAATTTTTCATCTAAGTAATCATAGGTCTATCAGGAACAGTTTAATTAGTATTAAGGATCTTTTTTTATATAATTTAATTTTCATATTACTCATTATCAATCCCATCCTAATTATAATAAATAATTTATTACATTTTATTTATCTATATTCAAACACATATCTGGAGATTAGCCTATAGAATCTATTTTTTTATTTGATTATCTTTTTTAGATTATTAATTTTTATTAGGCTTTGGATATAAAGTTTTAGAAATTATTTGATTTCACATTTAATTTTTTCAAACTCATATCAAATTCATAAAGATCATTTGCCATTGAAATCTTTAAATGTTCTCTATTATAAAGTGATACAAAAATTCCCACAATCACAATCATAAACTAAGTAAATCCTCCTAAATAACTTAATAATTCATCTAATCTCATAAAATCTCTTTATATAATATATTTGTAAGGACTTCTACTAAAATAGAAGGCTCCATAATTATTTTGAGTTAAATAATTAATAGATATTTACTCTCTTTAATCTCCAAATTCTCTATAAGGAAACTTTTCTTTTTCTATATCTGGATACATCAATATGCCTTTATCTGAATTGATTTCTTTAAATCGAAAGAATATATCAGATTAAATGAACATTGCATTAGGAACAAATGAATAAAATGTATCTGTTGATAGATAAGGTTATATATAATGTCTAGGTTTTTATGGATTGATGAGCTATATGTTAATATTTCAATTTTGATTACATAATTTATTTAATATAATTAAAACCTAAAACTTCCTAAATTCTACGTTGCCTCTTTAATTTATTCAGCAGATTTACAAGTTGGTTTCCAAGAGAATGTACTTTCAGAATTGCTTATACAATTCTTAACTGAAAATTTTAAAAAATGGTAATCAGTACCTAGATTAATAATGTTATTTTTATTATACTTGCCCATGTACCACCGATTGTTAAATTCAATGAATTTATATTGTTTGGATTTGGACATAAAAAATTAGATAGATTTAATTTATTATATTACTCTTCAAAACTTATATTGTATTTTTCAAATATTGTTTAGAAATGATTTTATGTGCATTACACTAAATCGATATATTAGGATGGATATTTGTATTAAGTTCCATTATCATATCTATGGTAATGTCGTTGTTCAATAGTTACATTGAAAAATGGATTATTTATGAAATCTTATTGTTCAATTTAAATTGCAAACATAAATATAGATGGATCTAATCTTAATAATTCTGGAGTATTTTCAAAAATTAATGATTCATTAGAAGTCACAGATGTCATGTCAAAAAAACTTAAAATGTTTGAATAAAAGAAACTAATGATGGTAGCTATCATACACATAGATAATAATCCTCCAAAACTTGTTTTATATTTCTCCCTTTATCTAAAACTTAAGCTTATAGATTAACCAAAAATATCCACTTATCTTAAAATTTCTTAAATTTAAGTTATCATAATTATTATATAAATTCACATTCTATAATATTATATTAATATTCAAAATTCTTTTAACTTATTAATAATTCTTGAAGAAGAGTTCTCAATAATAGCTGCTTTAAGAAAAGAAAGTATCTTTATATTTTTAGGATAATTCATTTATTCCCATATATATCCTACTTCATTAAAATCACATTTATGGAGTATAAATAAGTTCACCAATTCATCTATCAAACTAAACTTTAAAAAACACATACATTTAATAATTTCCAAGTGTTCTATAAAATATTGGTGCGACTAATACAGGTACTATATGAAAGTGTTAGAATGACCAAATTAAAAATTAACACTAATATTAATTAAATACCTTAGGAAATAAATAAAAATCGCCATTTAAATGTCTTTATATTTCTAACTAATATTCCTCTTTTACTCTTCCAGTAATTTTGATAGTTTATTATTTCCAAAATTCCAAAGTTTGAGTTCCATTGATACTTGTCAATAAAATTTTGAATTATGAACTCCAAAATGAATTTTTTATTGTAAGGTTCTAAAGAAATTGTATAGTCTAGATTTCATCTGTAGTTTATTCATATTGTGATAAAACTAAACCTCCTAATAAGAATTATTGTTGTTTTCTCTCTGGAAGATTATAAAGTCTTGCATATTTATTGTAAAAGACATAATTTTGAGGGTACTTTTAATCACTTACTTATTACTACTCTTATCCATAATTTATAAACTGAAAATAAGAAATTCTGTTACTTCTTCAAGTATTTATTGATTTTATTACTAGGTAATATACTATCTATTTTAGTATAAAAAATCCCAGATTCCAGGAGTTTAATAATTGTATGATCTGATCATTTCAAATAATGAATCTTTTTCATTCTAATCAAATTTAGAAATTTTATCTATAAAAAGTGAACAAAATGAAGTAATTGTTGTTTTTTAATTAAAATCACGTTATGATATTAAATCTCTTAAGACATTGAAATGTAAATCCCAATTAAATTTTGTTATATCACTTTTATCTAATTTATTTCCAATTTTTAATATTGTAATATATTATTACACTTTTAAAATAAATTATATTTATTACTTGCTAATTATGTCATACCATTTTTATAATTTACAATTGATTGCTCAAATTCTTATACTGTTCTATGTAAGAATGCTTAATCAAAAGTTGTGCCTAAATGATGATATGCACAAAAGATATCACCATAACTATGAGTTGGAAATTTCTTTATTTAAGTTGCAATATATTCAAAAAGCTCAGGAAATGAATACAATGGTTTTTAATGCAGGGTATGAAGCTCAGCAAAATATCTAAATTAAATTTTGTTCTACAATTAACCTAAAGCATTTAAGTAAAATTTAGACTTAAGACTACTTTATATTTAATTAATTTAGGACTTTAATCAATTAATAATCTTCTTCTGTTAAATTAAACTTTCTAGTCAAAGCTCTAAGTAATCTAACAAATTATTCACCAGGAATCCTTTAGTTGATTTTAATATGTGTTAAAATTTGATCTTGAAATTTATTTGTATCACCTCTTAGTAATGTTAGATTGTAATATGTGTCACATAAGACATTAATAGGATATTGCAATAAATTATCAGCTTTCTTTAACAAAAATTGACGAACAGGTTCTAATTTTCTATCCTAACCCATGTGATCAAAAATATGAGAAAATGAATCTAAACCACATTATAGTCCTAAAAATGATTATTAAACAATTAACCATAATTATCCAATTAGGAATGAGATGAAGGGAGTCTTTCTAGAATTTCCTAATAATCTCTAGATTTAATTGCTTTATCAATGTTACGATTGACATAATTAAATTCTTTAATACTTGAGGATAATCTACTAAGCATTGTATTGATGTCTTTTAGTTGAGTAGAAAATGACATTTTAGATATAAATTATAGCATTTTTATTATTTAATGTTTTATAACCTTCCAAGAACTCCATATATAAAAACAAGAGTATAACCTAGAGTTTTATACAATGGATTTGAAAAGTACAAGTAAGACTCTATATCAGCACAAAAATAGTAAAGGTTCAAAATACTTTTGAATATTACCATTACCTATAGAGGAAAAAAGAGTATTCAGATTAATAGAAAGAATTATTGGAAGGATTGAAAATGGAGAATGAAGATATGAAGAAGTTATCTTATTCAGTAAAATGTTTTGGAGTGAATAACAAAGAAGGAAAATTTGGTGTTTAGAGCCAGCGTAAATTCATGGGTGGTTCCTTTGAATCTCATCCTACATATGAGGTGAATGTTTAAAGTGAAAGAATATCTTATCCTTTTAAGTCAAAACGCCTAATTTCTAGCCGAAGATAATTAAGAGACAAATAGAAACCCCTCTCCGAAATTATCAAATTACCAGAGAGACCCGAAACAGTTAGAACAGAACTCGTCTCAAACGTCGATAAAATAGTTAAGAAATCGCGCTTAAAGTTTAAACAATAACATTCTCAACCATAGCCCGAGATAATATTCGAGAAAAGAAAAGCTAAGTATCAATCTTATAGTCGTCTCCTCTCAGAGGCCCATAGTCATGAAAGTTTTTATAAAATCCTTAGTCCTTGATATTTATATCTTATATATTTAAAAATAGATTATTAAACTATTATTTATAATTAATACATCAATAATATTATGAACTATAAAATAAAAAGATACTTTCTTAATATATTTCCATTACTACATAACAATGCAATTTAATTTAAAAATTTTAATTGGTAGTATGACCAGTCTAAGATCATAAACATATTTGATTCTTCTATAAATTGAGAAAAAAAGTGAATATCAGAAATTGATATATTAGTATAAAGAATTATTTTTTTGAAGTTTAATCAGAATGATGTATATATACTTACAAATAACAAAATTAATCTACAATTATATCTCCTACTACTTATATATATATAATATAACTCAAATAATATATGATCTTAATTGCTTGTCATAGAATGAAGATGTAACTATTAGATTGTTATACCAATCCATAGCATAAGCAAGAGAAGTATGATCTTTAAATTCTTAAATTGATTAAACTAAAATATAATATAAAATAAATTACCTTATTTATTATTAATTTCAATCAACTCGTATTTATGTTCTTAAAAAAGTCCATTTAAATATAGATTTCCTCTTTTTATAATTCTCCATATTCCTCCTTCTCTTTTGTATTCATCTATTGGAAAATTTGGTTGCCTTTTATCAAATATTCGAATGTAACCATCAAATGAACCTGTGATTAAATTATACTCTCCATCATTTAATAAATATGTGATTCCTTAAGAATGTGATCTTATTGTATTATAAAATATAAATACTTTTTGTCCTTTTTCAATAACCCAACTCTTGAATCGTAATAATTGAGACAAGCATCATCACTTCCACTATAAAATAAATCTTCATTTGTATTATCTAATAGTGTGCACCAGACTGAATATTCATGAGATTTTTATTAATATATAATCTATCCTTCTTTATGTAATATCACTTCACCATTATCTCCTCCCAATAATAAACTTTATTGAATATTACAATCTAGATATAACAATTTAATATCTTAAAAACATTCGACAAAGGATTGCTTATTTTTTAAATTAAATTTATTATCCTTAATATCAACAGTCCAAACATCTCCTTTCCATGTACAAAGTTTAATTTAATTATTAATTATTTTAAAATGTAAGATGCCATCACAATCTAATTTATCTATGATGTTTAAGTTATTGTTTAACAATAACAATACTCCAGTTTTAGTATCATCATTAATGAAATCATAAGTGGAAACTATTATATGATTTTCATCTATAATGGATATACAATCAGGACAATAATCTAAAAGTATATTATTCATAAAGTATTAATTAAATATAAAACAAATTATTCATATATTTAATCATAAACAATCAAAACTGATAATTTTATTATTTTTCTATAATTACTCAAATCAAGTATTATGTATCAATTTGATAATGTTAATTATAAATGATTTTATTACCCTTGTTTATTATTTTTACTATATACATTAAGAAAATATTTTATCATTTAGAAATCATATATTAGAAGTAATTCAATTAATTTTGCTATGAAAAAAATGATTTTGAAGATGGTTAATTTTTATTGTATAATTGTTAGACACTTATATATTTTCAAAGTCATAGATAAATCATGTAAATGTTTAATTGCCTTTATTTATAGCTTTTTATTTATCTATAGTATAGTAATAATTCTTAAATTAGTTATTAATTAAAATAATGGAAATTTAGTTCACAGATGAGAAATTTGAATATCATTGTCAGGATTAGGTTTATGAGAATTTAAGAGGTAAAGATGACCTTTCAAAAGTAAAGGAATATTTCATCATTTTAATGAGTGACATTATAAAAGATAAGGAAGTAAAAGTTGAGCCATTGGGTAATTAAGAAGAGTATTTGGCATAAGTTGGGAATAGTGATTGCTACTTAATTTAATAAAATAGAATTTATAAGTGCAATTCATTTTAGGCTCTTAAATCGAAATATTTGCAAAATTGCTCTACAGCTTTAAGTAATATGATTGATCTAACATTAAATAAGTGAGAAATAGTTAATTATTTTATAATTGAATTTTTAAATTTCTTGATTTTAGTTTATGAATAGATAACTTCATCAATGTATTAAAAATATGATACTTTATGTTATCTTTAAATAAAAGATATATTTAAAATTAAAAGGTTATGAGTTCTATTCTGTTTAAAGATTTAAATTTCAATAATACCCATACTTGAATCTAAAAAGTTAAAAAAAATAATTTATTATAAAACTTTAGACTTATACTTGAGAAAAATATATTACTCATTTATTCCCACTATGAAGCGATTTATATTTAAAAAAGTTTTAATTTATTAAATTTATTTAAAAATATATTTAATATATAAATAAGTATTTGTAGAATTGGTATTACAAATAACTATTCATATTCATTCACTTAGTGATAGTTTAGCCTCATTTTGTATAATTTGATCATAGATCTCTATCAATTTGGATCCTAATCTATATCCTCCTATAGATAAGTTTTCTTCACAAAAAGCTATTGCTTATTTTTCATAATCGCTGTTGTAGGAATTTGATGTTGCTACCATTGGATAAACGAACTACTGTGCCTATCTAAAACCAAGGTAAGTCCAAACAGAAGGATTTCTATATATATAAATATTTTATAGTACGTCATATCGATATTGCTGTATTTTGATTTTGGGAATTTAGTCATTAATTCCTTAGACCATTTATCTAGATATTGACTATCTGATTAACTTAGAGGTCTAGCCATAAAGCTATTATTAGGGGCAAAGGAAACAGCCCCAGAATCCCAAAAAGAGTGGAAGTTCATAAGAGTTCCATTTGATAACTAAATCTATATATAATATAAATACTTAAATCTTCATAAAGTTACCACCTGCATCTCCATTAGGATAGCTACTATTCCAAAAAGTAGTATCATGTAAAGGCTAATGTATATCACCAATCACATGTAATAAAACTCTTATCATCTATGCTTTAAAAACTGTATGTCGATTTTTAGAAGTCTTAGAGTTGGTTAAAACTGCCGCTGCCTAATTTATCGCATAGATAGAGTTGATATTTCTACCTTAATCATCAATCTTTATCAATAATCTAAGATATAGTTTATAATCTACCCATCTGGATTGATCGGTCTGTCGGTGTAATGCCAATCATTAAGGAATCCAGTTCCTGTTTCTTTTATGTCATCTAACCAAACTGCTGCTTCAGCAAATGTGTTAGATTTACCATCTGTAAGGGAATTGAAGTCTTAGATTAAAGAGTCTGCCCAAGCTAAGACATCTGGTCTATTATCTTTGAGAAAATTCTTTGCGATTTATGCAGTCATCATATGACCGACTTCCCACCAACAATAGACTATAGAGAGAAGATAACAGAGAACAATTCCTTTCATTAATACGATTATTAAATACTCAAATGCAGTAAAATATTACCTCATATTTATATAATCAAAATTTCTTATTATAATTGTGTTTTTATTAAGATTTGTTTTAAACTTATTTATTCCTGGATTATTTTTATAATTTATCCAAATCATACAATTTTGTGGATCTCATATTTCCAACTGTTGTTTAAGTCTGCATACTTTCTTATCTAAATTTAGGAGATTAACAAATTGGAGTATTTTAGTGTTTTTCTTAATCTATCTTTTTCATTAATATTCTATTTTGATTATCATTTAATTTTTTATTTGTTGTATCAGATAGAACTCTTTCATCCATGACTGTTGGATTAAAAGAAACTAATTGATTTGTGGGAATTAAATAAGTTGAGTCAGCTTTTTATGGGGAAGGTGATTAATCTTCAACTTATTGTTCAAATATTGAGGGATCATTGAATTCATCTAATATCTATTAATAAGTTGGTCGTTTATCTGGAATAAAACTAACACAAGCTAAAATTATTTTTTCTAATTTTTCTATTAAATATATGTGTATTTTTTACTATTTAAATTAAATTATGTAAATAAGTTAATATATTTATCGAATTTTTCTGTCAAGCAACATTTTTCATAATTATAAATTTCTGCATCATATGGTGTTATTTCAGTGTATATTGATATAATAATTAATCCAAAATTAAATATTGTTGCTTTTTCATTATTAAATGTTTTTGAATCATTCATTCTTAGACATTTCATTACTTCTGGTGCAAAATACCAATCTTCACATTTCAAATCTCCAGATATTATACGTTAATAGTCACTCTATTAAGTAAGCATTTATTATTCAACAATTCTCACTTAATCTCCAAAAAGTAATAATTTAGATAGACAAAATTAGCATGTATCTGTTTTACGAGAATCTAAGAAACTTAATGTTTTTAGGATGTCAATAGTAAATTTTTGTACATTAATTTGAAATATATTTTTCAAGTGTTTTTCTGTATAATCTAATGTTAAATGAATTTTATGAAATGTTGAACATAATTGTGATTCAACTTCATGTTCAATTTTATTTATTCTCACTAAATTATACTACAATAATAAGAATATTTAATACTTATTCTTAATTCAACTTTTCAAATTCATCATAAATTTTATTAGCTTCCTCTTCTTGTACCATAAATGTACGTAAACATTAATATTTCTCTTAACAATTCTTAAATACTTTTATTGGTCCATATAAAGGATGATTTATTTGTTTAACCATTACCCATTGATTTGAATGAATAATTTAAGGCTTTAATTCAGTGTTACCCATAAATTTGAAAAATAATTCTGTTAAATAAATTTTTATATAATGTGAAATTTATAATAATAATCTTATTGATCCAAATCTTTCTTGTTTTATATCTTCTTATCTTAAATTTATTAAAACCTGTACTATCTTTAAAGTATTTTAGAATTTTATATATATTTATTAACAATACTTTTACAAGTAAGTTCGTTTTACTATTAGAGTATGTATTTAAATCACATTATAATTGATCGTTTATATTTATTGAAGTTCAAAAATGGAGAGAGCAACTTATTCATCTAAAATCGAATTAGTTTTATCGTTTAAGATTTATTGTTATTAATATAATATTATTTGGAAAAATATTTATATAAATAGAGTCAGCTATTCTATTCCATTCAAATATTCATAAATGGTTTTACTCCATAGATGTTTCTGATTTAGATACTTAATCTTTTCTGTTAAGTTTAAGGTAGAGATTTCTCTGGAGAATCATTTTATGATAATTTAGTACAAGATATATGTCCTTGGCTGAAATTTCTATGTACTCTATTGAAGAGAGGTTGAGAAATAATTAATGATTTGTTAAAAGGAAATAATTTTAAGAGTGGTTTCTAAGGTTATTTTGATTTTTAAATAATGAAATTTGGAATTTTTTTTAAGGAACCTCTTTTATTATTATCAGAAATTTTGATGGTTTCTTATCTTGGTCTTAATGCTATCAATATCCTTAGGACTTTTGTATGATCCTTTAAGCCTGCTTTAGAATGAGGCATAAATACTTTTTAATGCTGAAACATATTTTACAGTGGGTATTAACCTTTTTAATTTATCAAAAACTAGTTTTCCTAATTTCTAATTTCTATGCATAGGAATCTCTATTTTGATTTATTACATCCATTTTTTTGAATAGTTTTCATCTCCGAATATAGAACCTCTAGCTGACCTTTGTCTAAATCTGGAGACATGAAAAGAAGAGTCACATTTATACTTCAATTATTGCAGATATCTTTGAGATTGAAAACATGATTATTGTTATTTTTCTATCTATTCAGACTATAGAGATTATGATCTAAAGTTTAGTTTGAACATGGTTTGTTTCATAAATATAAATTGGATAATATTATAATATTTTCTCATTAATATTATATAAATAATATCATTGTTCATTTAAAGTTATTATAAACTTTGGATAAACCCTATTTCTCTTAATGTAATAATAATCACCTTCTTTATAATTATTTTCTGAATAATCACTTATTAAAAATTATTATTTCAAATCTTATGCTTAACCTAACAAAACTTAGACTATAATTATCTGTTTTTCTCCTTTCTATGATTCACAATAATTATCCTTAACATAACCTATTGATCTACCACATTTTACATAAGGTCCTGTATGCTACAAATTAATTATAATATTATTTACATAATCAAAAGATAATGATAAAGAAACTCTACCAATCTCCTCTTAAGCACAATCTTTATTATTTCCAAAGAGTAATAATTCCTCATTCTAATTTTACAATTTATTTTTTGTTGATTAATATTTGGCCCATAAATCATAATTCTGTACCAATTATATAGTTTTTATGTTTAAAAATGGAAAAGCCTAATTAACTTCTTCTAAATCTGGTTGTAAAGCATCAAAATAATATAAACTTTAATAGCTAGAAGGATTCCAATTTTATGGAATTTATTATAGAAACTCTACAACTTCTAGAATTGATTATTGACTCTTTTCAAATGATTTAATTTAAATTAATTAATTTTAACTGAATTCCCCTTCTATTTATAATGTATTATTATTAAGATAATTCAAAAAACTAAAATAGATCTAATCATTAGTAGCAGGTAGTATAATTTCAAAATTAGTTATATGCTTTTCTATAATTTTCTAGATAACATTCTTTATCTTCTCAACTTGATTCTACTTAGCTTATTCAATATCTTAAGTTTATTTAATAAATGTTCTTGCCCTACAATAAATCTGATTATCAGCATTTGGAGTATCTTAAGGTGTTTCTACACTTTATTTTTATTTTATGAAATCATGTATAAATTAAAAATATTTGTCTGTTCTAATTTCTCTTCTTAATTTTCTTTTGAATTTTGTTTCTAGATTAATTTAATAAATCTCATCTTTGGTTCTGAAAAGAATTAAATATTTTTTAAAAAATACTGTGAATTGATATTTCTTCATTTAAATTCTCTCATTGATATATTAATTCAGAATATCGTCTGCTTATTCATTGCCAATATAATATAAACCATCTTTTTGTTTGAGCATTTTAACTTAACCATTAGAATGATCTAATAATGTTCCTTTATTTATATCAATAGTATGAGTTCCAGGTTATTAAGAGTAAGGAAACTTTAATATTAGCTCATTTTTTTTATTGTCTGCCTTATAAGCTTAATATGCAACTTCAATTTATTCATTTATCATTGCATCATCATAATCATTAAATTATCTTCCATCTGACCATTGCCATTAGAAATCTTAAAAGGTTTCTCTCATAGAAGTAACTAAGGTATTTATCAATTCCTATTCATAAAGAGGTTTGAGTTTGTTGTTATCAATAAAAATTGTAAGTTAATTAAATTTTGTTTAATCTGAAGACATGAATAATTATAATAATTTTGGGAAAATATCCTTTACATCTTCAAACACAACTCCAATTTATTTCATAGTAAATTTTTATTTTTGATAATATACAAAATAATCTTTAATTGCTAGTACATTTGGATGAATCTTATCTTCTTTTTAATAGATAATTTTCTAATCTATATTATTTTTATTATTGAATTTCATGTAGAGTTCACATATTAAATTAGTATCAAAATTAACTTCCTTTGTTAAAAATTTAATGAACGAATTTTCAACTTTTTATTGTTTATTTTAATACTATTTTATTTCTCCTGAATCTGTAGGAGTTTAATATTCATTAAAATTAAATAGCAACTCAAATATCTATTCATCACCCTCTTTTTGAATTTCTTTTTAACAATTACTATACAAATATTTTGCTTCCATCTTACTAATTCCTATTGGTATTTCTAATAATTAATTATCTAAAACTTTTTCATATTTTGCAAAAATCTCTAAAACTGCCATATTTTTAGTTGGACATTCTAAATATATCATTTCATTATTTGATGACAATTTTATAGAGAGTATCTCGAATGATTATTCTATTATTTTATTTTTATAATCCTAAAACATTTATTATGCATATAATTTAGATTTTGGTCTATAAGATAAAAGTTATAATTATTTCTTACTATCTAACAAACTTAGCATTTAGTTTAACTATTTGATATGTAGGATACAAACTAATTTTTGATTTTCAACATGCACTAAAGCACAATATTTCTGTTAGAATTGATCAATTGTTAATTCTAATTAATTAAGGTCATTCATTTATAAATTTATAACTTAAAGCTATGCTAATGTTTCATTTAGGATTGTTTCCAAAGCTATTATATCATTATTTAAGACTCTATTAAAATAAACTAACACTTCAATATTTTATGCTTTAATATCATTGATTGATAAGATATATTCTTATTAAGTAACATCCATAAATATTTTTGTTAAGATCTACTTTTTTTGTTCCATTCCTTATAAATCAAAATGAAAACTTAATTTTTAATCTAATTTAAGATACAATGATGATGTTTTCATTTGTGATAAATGTAAATTAACTTAAGCTCTAAACTATTTTATTTGTTAAATTGAGTTATTTAATTTTATTCCTTATTTACAATGTTTAAATTTAATATTGGAATTTGTAATTAATGGCAACTTACAAACATAATTTTCAAAATTTTACTTATCCTAAATATTTAATCTTAATATTTTTGATGCTCTATCTTAAATTTCTTATTAAAATTATTAATCTACATTATAGTAATCATCATATTACTCAATTTCTAAATATATTAATTTTAAAAAACTAGATATATCAAATCTATTATAACCAACCTTGATATTAATATTTTTATTTTATTTTATAAACTCTTAAACAATTTCCTTTAATTCAATTCGAGTACATTTTGGTTTTTTTATAGAAATTACAAGTGTGTGAATATTAAAATTATCATTGATGTGACTATTTAATAAAACTTGTTTTTGTAAAATTAGAGGATCTAAATTAACTTACTGAATATTTTAATTGAAATTTAAAATGAATATCAATTTTTTTAAACATTATACTTACTCTTAAGGTTCTTTAATTTCCCCAATAAACAAATTTTCTTAAGTTGTTTCTAAAATTTTTGCTAATTTATCTAAAGTTTTCCATAAAAATCCTATTTTAGAGCTCTTTTCTATATCATTTTTGCAAAATACAGAAAATACAATTGAACTTTGTATTTACTAATTAATTTGATTTAAAAGGTTTTATTAACTTACATTGAGTTGTTAATTGGTTCTATATTCACTTACATTCCAATCTGGAAATATTTTAAACTAAGACAACTATGATTTTTAATAGAAATGATTCTTCATAAGATTATGAATAGCTATAAATTTCATTTTTTTAGATATCCCTATAGCTTCATTAAAATGTTATTTATGCCATAAAGGATCCTACTAAAGTTAATTTTGATCCTCCAAGTTAAAGATGTCATTTTGATCAACTATGAAATTTTAATTTTGGATCAAAGCATTTTATTTTTACCCATTATATTCTAAAATGATTTCTCCTTGAAGTTTTTCCAAAATCTCTAATATACTTTACTTTTAATCATTTTAATCTAGATTGATTTTCAATTTAATTATGCTATTCATTTTATTTATTGTATAAATTATTTTTTAATTTTATAATCATAAAAATGGTTATTAATTAATAACTTAAACTTATATGGTTTATTTTTAAATTTAAATAATGAATAAGCAATAGAGATCTATATTTTGTTATTTAAGACTATAAAATCAGATTAAGCTTTTTTTATTAAATTCAGTTAATTTATTATCTGTTATTAAGAAAATATATCTTTTAAACTAGTCAAGTTCAAATTTTAATTGAGTTCTTGAAATCAGACTTTGGTGGGAATAAACTATTTATTATTTAATTACTTTTGATTAATAAGAATGATAAATAATACATAAAATTATTTAATGAGAATAACTTTAATAGACAATTTAACAATTATTGCTCATTCCCAACATTAGAATTAGGCTGGAAATACAATGGTAAGTGTTATTCTCATAATCCCATATATTTAATATCTATCTCTTCTGCTTCCATCTCATGGATGGTCTTATTGGAATTATAGTGATGGCTATTTATCATTCATTTAAAAGGCTTGCTCTTATTTTACTATAACTCCATTTTTTGAATTTCAAAACAACTTCATCTATTATCCATTTACAATTTTTAGTTTGATTATTATGGTAGGACTTATTTTATATTTGAGTATTTTTACTTTAGAAATGGAATCTGAAGATAAGAAAGTCAAATATTAAGAAGGTAGAACGAGTACTTTATGCACAGTCATTTTATTCACAATCCAAACTCTCTAAATCCCATGCTATAAGTTCTATATTTAATAAATTATAGAGGCATAGAAAAAAAACCTTTAGAACCAATTAATAATAAACATAATTTCGATTATATTGTACTGCATGTATATTTTTATGAGTGAGTATTTTTTGAGGTAGTATTCATTTACACCTTATCATCCAATGCAATAGAAGTTTACAAGATTAAGAGTTTCACAGATTCTTTTAAATTTGATAGCAATAATTTTAACATTGGAATAAGAGTCTAGATTATACAATTTAATTGGTTTGCTAATGTTGCATTCTATATTTTTTTAAAAAATGCTTAATCATTTATATTATAAACCTGAAGCTCCAAATAAAAATATGATTCATTTTGAAGCTTCTTTTACATTAGAATCAATTGCAATATTAATAACAGTCAATGTTTTCTCAGAAAACTAAATCTTCCCTGAATAATAAATAGGAATTTATATAATGTTTATTTTTAGTTTATCAATGATTTTAGGAAATTTGCTATTTACATTCTTACTTTAATTGAATCTTGATCCAAAGACTAGATAACTCTACTAGATTTACAAATTGTATTCATACATTGGTAATATTACTTCAAATTCAATAACAACCTATAATCTCATCATTTATTAGTTAATTAATGATAAAAATTTTGCTTAATTTCAATAGAAAGTGATAGTTAATCAGAAGAGTACAAAAATGCAAGATTATTATAAATTAGGATTGTATATAATAACTGAAATTTTTATTAATTTAAAGGAACAATAGAAAAGTGAGCTTGAAGAACTTTAATTATTATTTGTTTCATTTTTGGCATTGATTAGAAATAAGCCATTAATAGGGTATGTGGAATTTAAGAAATTTGAATAAAATATCAATATAAAGAAGTCTTATTATTTTTTGTTAATGAAAGGTAGAATAGATAAACATTTATAAAAGAAAATAACAGCAATATAATAAATTTATGAGAAGGAATAATCATATTTAAAGAATGTGACTTAAGAAAAAAGTGTAAGTCCTGCAGAATTGTATGAATATTCTCAAATAGAAGAGAAATTTTAAGGAAAAGTTTCTGATTTAATTTAATTAAAAATTAAAATTTGGGAAAACTAAATAACTGGTAGCAAGTCTATTTATGAATTCGAAGATTATGCAGTTAACTTAAGTAAATAAATAATTGAATGTATATTTTTTCTTAGAAGTTAAACAATTAATGTATTATAAGACGAGTACATTAAAAATTGTGATAATATTTTAAAATTAAAAATATGTTCAATGTTTCATAGTTTTGTTTTGAATGATTATTATAGTGCATATTTGTGTGAATAGAAAATACAAGACATTATGAAAATAGAAACAAATTAGGAGTAAAATGTGATAACACGTTCTAATATTCTTAATGATGAAACAATATTGATGATTATAAGTATAGTTAAACAATTAGGATAAATTTTAAATTCTAACAAAAGTTAAATTGCTGATTATTTTGGTTATTCAAATTCAGAATTTCAACAGGTGTCCAACATTAAAGAACTAATGCCTTAATATTTTGGTAATTAACATGATTAATTCTTACAAACCTATATAAAGGAAGCAAGGACAGATTTGGCATTTAAAGAGACTTTAACATTTGCTTAAGGGAAAAATGGTTTCTTAATACCATAGTATTTAAATGTTTATAATAATTTTGACATCAATGATGATTTTACTTTAATAGGTAGTCTTACAAAAGAAAAGGAAACTCATAATTATTTGGTTTTTGATGAATATGGTAAGTGTATAGGAATCACATAATAATTAAGTAAATTGTTAGTACCTTAAGATAATTTAGATTATTTTTTGACTAATATTGATTAATTTTATGTTTACATGTTCTTACCTCATATTCATATATACATGAATGATATTTTAAATAATTCTACTAATAATGATGGGGCACTTTAATAAAAATCTGTATTACTATATGTATTTTAAGATTTTATTGATCTATAAAAAATGCATTAAACTATACTTAGTTCATATTAATAACCATCTTAAAAGTATGTAGAATAGACAAGGGCATTTTCACAATTTGAATAAATGAATTCATTAATTACTAGTCCTCGAAATGGTAATTAGAAGAGACTCATTTCAGAGACTAAACCATCTAATCCTTTGGAAGATGTAAAAAATCTTGAACAAAGTAGTTTGGATTTTTTCAAAATTGGTTAATAATAAAAACAAAATGCTTTGATTACTTAATAGAATACAATTTCAATAAAAGAAAATGAAATTATAGATTTTTTGAATGCTATTGAAGTAATTATAAAATTAAAATTGATAGGTGTTGTAAAAAACAATCTATTTTTGTACTGCAAAAATTTAACTTACTAGTTTGGGGAGGAAAGAAAATAAATAACATTATTTTATTTTAGAATTATCAGAATTTGTCGATAAATCTAATTAATAAGATGAAGAAAGGAAATAAATTAGAAGATAAAATTTACCTGTTCGTAAATCAGCTTAAAGACATACAAGTCATAAGTAAAGTTATGTTCAATAAGTATAAACAATTCCAAAGATTCCTGATTATCATATAGATTAATCGTTGATGAGTCCTGTTGGTTCTATTTTATAAAAGAAAAGTTTTCTTGACAAATCTCCAGTTAACAATTAAATATTACATTATGTTAGTGAAAGAAGATTAAATTTAATGGGTTCATTGGGATAACCTGATTCTTAGAGTTTTAGTGAAGAATTATTCAGTAATGAAATATAATAAGTTTTGTAACATTAGAATGAATACAAATCAAATCATGGAGTAGGAATATTAAAGTCTCAATCAACTACAAAATCTGGTAATTCAGGATTAACTGCTATAGAAATAGTTAATAAATTTAAGACCAAAACTTCTTTAATAACAAGTCTTGCAATTATTTCATTAATAAAATTTGTTGTTCTTATTTTATTTATCATTTTTATGATTATTAACTTATCATAAATAAACATTTTTAATAAATCAGTAACCAAATTTATAACAGATATTAATTTACCTATCAATTTAAATAAATACTTTTTAAATTTGTTTACTTACTCATGGATCACTTCTTTAGTAATTAATAACATTTTAAATACAAGTCAATTTATAAATAATTAAATGTACATTTAGAGTCAAAATATGGAAACAACTTTCAGTAATTTGACTAAAATGTATACCAATTTTATTTCATTAGAAGATAATGGATATTTAGACAATTTGAATATTACTCATTTAGACAATAAAATTTATGTTGAAAATGTAGATTTTACTGATTATATATATTATCTTGAATCTATTGGATATAGACTCTTACATTTTGAATCAAATTCAATTTATTTATCAAACCTTTTAAAATATAGACTTAATTTTGCCAATATAATCCAAAATAATTTTTAAATAATTTAATCATTAGGATCATATTACACTGATTAATAAGATGGTAAAATATTAGTATTGTTTAATTAAATTCTTGCAGAAGTAATCATAATTGGATTAGTTATATTAAGTTAATTATACTTTTGGAGAAGGATTGAACAATATTGTTAGAAAATATTATTATTATCCAACAGATTGACAGAAAATGGAGCATAAAATTAAATAGTTAAATTTAGATTAGTAGGATAAATATTAAAGTAAACATTTGGAGAATTGGGATTTAAGTAATAGAATTGCTATAAATTATGCTACACGGATATGTTATAGAGTAAAAAAGGTTTTAAGTAATATAGATCAAAGGTTCAATCAATTTTAATAAGGTCAAAGAAAACTAAATAATAAGAAATTTAAACCAAGAAACCTGGTTCTTCTACTATTCCTTTAAATTCAAGGATCTCGAATGTTTAAATTAATATAATATTGAAATTAGTTTATGTAATGATAAATATATCATTTGTATGCTTCTTTTTCTTAGGAGATTACTTATTGTATAAGGATTAATCATTAAAATTAAATCCTGCATATGGTTTGGCTATGGATTATATTTAATTTTAAATAAGATTTGAGAATGCAATTACTGTTGCCCTTATGATTAAGTCTCAATAATAAATTTACGGTGTAATGGATGAAGTAATACATAAGGAAAAACTAGTTCTAGATAGTTATAATGAGGAGTATAATGTTACAGCCATTTTATCAGAGGCATATGACTTTAATCATTCAGATTTAAATTCAATTTATTAAAAGATAATAGATTATAATATAATTAATGGTGAAGATGAAACTTATATTCTAACGATATACAATAATGATTTTTGTATGATTTTTGATTTGAATCAGATTCCATTTTGTAATAAGGAAATAACATCATAATAATTTAAGTTAGAATATGGTGCATATTATAGTAAGGATAACAATTCTTAATATTTAAAATCTGGTATTGTAGGAATAGTGAGTAAGATGGATGTGTTTTTAATGTAATATTATGAGTATGAGTATTAAACAGGAAAAATGGATAATGATTTAGTTAAATTAAATTATCAATTAAATAGTTAGGATTTTAATAATATTGTAGTATAACATTATTTAGATACATACTTAGGTTTTGAGGAGTTTTTTAATAAGATATAAGAGTCCATAATAAATCTTATAACAACACAATAAAATACATAGGATTTGTATTAATATTTGATAGGGATATTCCTCATAGTCTATTTGATTATATCAGGAGGAGTCATGATAATTAAGGTTAATTTAAGATTAATTCATCTAAGACTGTTGATTACATTGTTACCTGTTGAAATAATGTTGGATATATATACAATATCCTTACTTAAAATCTTATAATGAATATATATATTTGTTGTTATTATTTGAAATACAATATAATTTGACTTCCATAAATTATTATTATATAATAAAAAATGTTCCTTTATTTTCTCCTAATTTGGCAGAGTATGGGAGTAGATTTTAGTTTTATAAATGATACAGCTTAATAACTGACCTTGGTTATGATGAATGTAGAATAGTAATCATACAGAAAAAAATTAGATGATTTAGGAAAAATTATGTAAATAACTTCCTTAATTAATTTTTAGGTCTGTAAAATTTTAAAGTGAAGATGAATCGAGTTAATTTTGCTCTACATATTTTTAAGGAGTGATTATTCATTAATCTCCATCTGGATTTATATCATTAATACATGAATTGACAAAGAAGGATATTGATGAATTGAGTGAAGAAGATATGTATAGGGGATATAATGAGAAGTTAACATCTTATGCTGTGAGTCCAGAAGGAATTAGTATATTATCTTCGAAAGGGAAAGTTTATTTCATAGATACAAGTTCAAAGAATTTGTCTATAATCAATTAAACACTTCCATTATTGAATGATTTTTAATAAACTACTCAATTGGTTTTTGATGAAAAATCAAGATATTTTTATGCATTTTTAAATGAGAATAATTAAGTTATTAAGTACTAATTTGTTAATAATGAAATACAATATAAACCGGTAGGAGGATGGTCAAAGCCTAATGATAAATTCAGAGTTGTAACTAATAATGGATGGTTATATTCAGCCCAAGAATCATAAGGTCTATTTATTTATGAAATCTAATAGAATGGTTTCAAGTTTATAAAATCAATTACTGCTTAAGATTTATATGATTCTTAATCAAATTAATTTAAAATTGTAGATGTAGAAGTTTTTTAGGATAAATTGTTTATTTTAGATTATTATCATGGAATAACACAATTTTATATTCATTCTAATGGTACATTTACAAAAAATGGAAAATTGGGATTGATTAAATATTAAGATTGTAAATCATTTTCAGTTAGAGGATCAACAATTATTTTGATCTAAACTTATCAATCAAATTCTTAGATTGTTGAGTTATTCATATAGGATGATGAATATGTAGAAATGAGAAAAATTTATACAAAAACTTAATTGAGAAGAGCAGATATTATAGATGATAATTTTGCCATTGTTCGTGGTTTACACGATCATAAAATTATGATTACATAAATGCCAGACTAATATCTTGATTAAGAGGCAAAACAATTGTAAATTTAATTATTTTATAACTTAGAGATAATTATTTTTTTAGTGGAAATCTTTTGGGTGTGAGTAAATTAGGTAATAGTAATGACACTCTTTTTGCACTTTCTCCTCATGGACTTTACATGTTTATTTATAAAGCATATTCCACTTTCATTATTTGCAATAGTAATAATATTGACTCAGGATTATATTAAACAAATGTAATTAAATTATTAATTTATTAAAGGTATAAATAAAGAGTACTGATTGTGATAAGAAAACCAATAAATCAAACTTACTTCAATATTGTATTACCAATCATCTCTATAATTTCGAAATTAAAAAACCCTTACTTTCTCCAGAATAATAAGAAATAACTATATATCTGACCATTTTCTTGATATCTATTATCATCTTATTAATTGGATGTATTTTATTTTATTGCAGAAGATACCAAATTAAATTAGAAATTTTAGAAAGATCAAAAAAAAAAAACTATAAACCTCCAAGTAAAATAGTAGCATGATGTTTTTAACAAAATAAAATATTTTAATTATGTAATTCAGAAAAATTTTTTAATTCTCAACTCTTTCCAAGTAATTAATCTAAGACACTGAGAGGTATTATTATCTCAATCAATAATCAACACGTAATCAAATGTTTATTGAATAATTTCAATAGCACAAGTAATATTATTTTAATACATTACTTAATTGTGATCTTAAATAAATTAGTAATTGGAGAATGCTCATTTAAAATCTTTTCAGAATTGAAACAGAACCCAATGATCTTATGAAATAAATCATTATGAGATATTCAGAATTGTATGGAATTGAGGACTTGCTTAAAATTAATAATAACAAATTAACTTAATTATTAATTAATCATCAGAATATTTATGATGTTCCAATCAATTTATTAAAATGTGAAGGTATTGCCTAATTAATTGAACAATATGAGATTTCTCTTACTGTCTATAGAGATATTTAATTGAACAAGCTTTTTAAACATTTAATATTGTGTTAAAAACTTAATTTACAAGTTATCCCTATTCACACATTCAATTTAGTTCATTATAATATTGAAAAATCTTAAGACTTAGAATTCTTGAATGAATTGGTCTTATATCAAAGATCTAAAAGATCTTAAACAAATAAACTACCTAATGAAACTTGGAGTTTAGTCTTCAATTGTATTTTATAGTCTAGACTTAATGACTCAAAACTTTAATATACTTGTTAATTACTTTAATAATTTGCACATTAAAAAATCAACATCAAATTTGATCTTATGAATTTGCTTAAACATGTTATTGATGAATTTAGAATGATTCCGTATAGAGAAGTGACATTATTGGAATTAATTCGAACAATCAATATTTTAAAAGCAAATAAATACGATATTGGAGAGTTAAGGGAGCTTCGTAAAATTTGTGTAAAAGAATAATAATTACAAGGAGATAAAGAATATGATTTATATATGAATCTTGAGCATTAAACCTAGAGTATTGAATTAATTGATAATTAAAATCTAAATGCCTATCTAACTGAAATTCTTTTAGGTGATGTATAGAAACTTGGTTAAAATTAACAAGTTGAATTAAGAGAAAAGATTTTAAATAAATTATAAACAGAAACTGATGAAAATTCATTAAAGAAAATCATAGTTGTTAGTAGATAATTGTGGCCAAATGAGATTTCTATTATATAAAAATGTGCTAAATAGATTAAACATTTACTTACAAATAATGAATAGTCTAAAGAAATGATTTCCTTAGCAATAAATTCTTTGTATGAATTTAAAAGAATTCAATATCCTTTTTTAGATGATCAATTAATTAATTATTTGGCTAGTATTGATGATTTATACATAAATCCATAAGAAATCAGTGTACTTCTTTATTATATTTGTTTATCTTTACCAAAATTTACAAAAAAAGAATTAGCTCATATAAAATAAAGAGAATACCCTATTGACTAAAATCTAAGTAAGATATTTGTTAATTTATTACCTGTGATAAAAAAAATGTGTTCAAAAAATGCTCTTAGATTAAAAGTAATATATACTCTTACAGATTGTATTTGTAAATATAAAGAATAGTTAGTTGATATTGATTTGAAATTTTTATTTGAAAAAATAGAATTTAATTTAGTAAAGGAATTAGAGATAAAGTAATAATGTAAAGTAGCGATAGAATAAAAAGACTTATAATTTTTATAAGAAAGGTTTCGATATTTAAAGGTTGGATCTAGAAAATTATTAAGATTCTTTGATGATTCAAAATCAAATTATTTTGGGGCTCTATAAAAATTGTTGCAAAGATAAAGAGTGTATTTGAGAATGAGATAATCTAGAGGAAAATCAATTAGAGCATAAAGATCCTTTTGATAAAATGAATAAACTTATCCAATTGATATATATATATATGAATAACACAAATAGATACTAATTTTCATTACAGCTTCTTTAGTAATGATAATGTATGTTGTTCTGTCAGTACTTCAATAGGCAGATTTGTCAAAATTAATCTTAATTATATAAGTCTTTAATTCGTTCGATAAATCCAACAACCATAAAATGAAACATAAAACATCATTAACATCAATCCAGTTACTAAATAATAGGCATATATTAAATTTAGGTCACTCGAAGTAATATTTCTTACAGAATTCATTATTACATCTATAAATAAGTTGGTTCCATCTGTAGTATCTAAAAAATGTTCAATTAAAGCGTTTGTAAATTCTCTTGTATTAAATAGATCTTTTACAATTTTTAAGTCTGGATAATAATCAACTTAATTAGTTTCATAATAGTAATTTTATTTGAAAAATGAATCTAATCTACTAACGACTCCTTAAATTCCCTTGCTTAAATAGTCTCTATTATCATCTAATCTAGTTGGCTTTCCATATCGTTCATAAAAATTAGTTATATTATCATAATTGCAAAATGGGATCTCATTACTTAATAACTAACAGAAATCACTTGAATATAACATTAATAGGATATTTTCATCCTCATTAGAAATTTTGTTGGATTCAATTATATTTTAATAAATTTCAGTAATATTTTCAAAATAAATTGAATAAAGTGAAATGAAGATTTATATTATTACTCTTTAGTCTCTAAAATTTTGCATTTCTTCATCTGTGTAAAATTTCAGATCAACCAATTAATTATATAAAATAGGTTAAGTTTTTGTAATGAAGGCTGTACTAACCACTATATCTAATTGAGAAGTAAAACGAATAAAACCTAGAGTCAATTATTAGGTAGGTAATAAATCATTTTATTATTTTTTAAATAATAGAAAACCTCCTAAAAGATAAAATAAAAAGATAAGACATGTTATTATAATTATTATAGTTGCACTCCATATAGTAGTATTTGGGTTATTTACTTTTGAATTAAGTACAACATTTAGGTTTTTTTTTTAATTTTTCCTATCCTCAATAATATGATTCAACTTTATTGTTTACATTCCAACTTAAGATAATTGATATTCTTTAAGAACTCTAGATTAAGTTTACATTGCCTCAATTCCTATCTAATTTAAAGGAAAGAAAAGTAGTTTATAATAATTTTACTTTTTCCATCCATATTTCCCAGATAATTACTTTAATGTTTCTGTAACTGCTGTAAATCTTGTTATCATATCTTATGCCTAATTAAATTAAAGCCTTCCAACTAATATCAATATTTATTAACTATACAATTCTATTTATTTCCAATAAGCCAATTAGCAAGTTATTACTAAGACCAATAAAATTATTTCTATTATGATTTATGTCTAAAATTCTTCTAACTAACTTTATTGTTACTAAAAAAATAATTCATTTAGGGAATCTATTAACTGAAAATTCATATCCACAACATTTTTTAAATTATATCTAAGCATCAATAAATTATCTAAATAATTTCTATCAATTAATTTAATCAAAGTCTCTATATTATAATTGAGTGCTTGAAATAAAGTATCAGCAACATTAGAAATGACATTGATAAAATATGTATATGTAACATTTTCATTACTCTAATACAGAAAATCTAAGTTAATTGTACTAAGCATTCCTGATTATTCTATTCCAATAAATGTATCATACATATTTCTTAAATCAACAAAAATTACAGAGGCTAAGTCCTGCATTTCTGAGATTGTTTAAGTAATCAAAAAATCACTACTTTCAATAATTCCTAGACTGTTGAAAACCAAACTCCATGTATAGGTGAATACTTTAAAGAAATATCTATTAAATAAAGTCGGTCCATTGATATTTGAGAGTGTTAATTAAGTTTAATTATTGTAAGATGAAATCTTCAATAAATGTGCTATTATATAAGCAAGGACTATCATCATTATTATAATATTGATAGTTACTAAGACTCTTAGACTATTTGTCATTTCAGTTTTTGATTAAAATTTTTTAATTGTTGACATAGCTGAAACTCCTGAGGTTCCAGATGTAATACTTGATTTTGATTTTTTAGCTTCTCTATCTATATCTTCATTTTTTTAATTTAATCTATTATTCTGAAATATCTCAATAAGATTATTGCTCTTTTAATTTTGATCTTTACTATTGCTTTTGACTTTAGATGAATCGGCTATTTCAATTTCATTTCCTATTTCTTCATTTCCCACTTCTAATTAATTTTATATGTCCATAAAATCTTTATCGATCAATTCCTACATATGTTATTATTTAGAAGATGGACTTATGAAATTTATTCTTTAAGATAAAGGTCCATAACTGATACTATCTCTTGCTGATTCCATTCCCAATAAATCCATGTAATTTTATTATGCTTAATTCTTCCCCTCAAACTTATTCAAAAGTCTTTAAAATCCAGGTTAGAATTATTTGGAAATGTTAGGTGTTACTTCTTCTTTATCTACATTAAAAGTTCCTATTTAACTTTCATTTATATCTTAAGTAGCAGGTAGATTACCTTTGTTAGTTGTCTAAATCGAAAAAGTATGCTAATTATTCATAAGAGAATCGTTAGTCTTAAAAAATTCATCAGCTTTCCTCAAATCATTTATTTCTAATATAAAGTAACCTTTCCTATTTTCCTTTTTTCCAATAATTTTGAATGTTATATTAATTTTAGCAATAAATATTTGCTTAAGTTTACTCTAAAAATATACAATTTTACTTTACCTCTAAAACTTATAATGAATTCATCAATTAGTTATTGAATGCACTACTATAGATTGTTAATGCTTATAAGACGGAAACTCCTTTTTTTAACTTTTTATTATCATTTACTGATTAACCTAATTATTAGTATATTTATATATCTGCCTTCCCTTTCTCGATTGAAGCAAAAGAGGCACGAGATTTAAAAAAACTACTATCATTTATAAACGAGTTTTATTTAGACGAATAACCCAATTTAACAGACATTTCATATAAATCTTTATTATTGTTATACTTCCAGATTTTATAAAATTTGTCTTATTAAATATATATAGAGTCTTTTCCATAAGAATTTTTTAATTCAGTCAATAATTCCATCATATTAGGAATTATAAAAAATGCGTTTAATTAATTCAAATTATCGTGTAATATTCTATATGATTAATCTTTAGAATCGATAATTGTTTAATAAAAATTGTCAGTCATTCCAATTAGAAATCCATCCTCACTAAATAGTAAATAATCTGCTGATTTCTTTACTTATGAAAGACAACCAATTAAAACATAGTCATCTAATTCACTAAAATTATTATCCAATTTAAGTTAATATGAAATTATCATCCCTTCTTTTGATTAACCAAAAACTTAATTATAATCATCAAAGAATTGAGATTTTGCAGTTTACAAATAATTTAATAATAATTTATCATGTTTTTATGCAAAAAAATTTGGCATCAATCCTGATATATTATCAATTTAAGCAAACTCTTATTCAGTATAATTAAAAAACTAAGATATCATTTTTTTATCTTGATTGATTATTTTACCTCTATTCTTAACTAAACTTAACATCAAAATTACAGCTCTTTCTTAAATAAATGATAGATTGGTTATTATATCTTCAGAAAGTGTATGTTCAATATTATAAATTTCACTAATAGAGGTTTCACATATTTAAGTACTGTAATAATCATTCATAATAGAGCTACAGAAAATTGAGATCAATTTCAAATCTTATACATTATTAGAAATTTATAAATGATCTAGATTTTTAATGTCTATTGAACAATATTAATTAATTTAATTAGCTAAATTAAAGATCTTTTTGCTTTAATTTATAGCTAATCGTTCTAATTCATAAATATTATTAAAGCCTTTGATTTATCTATTCCAAAAATTGATCTTATCATTTAATAATTCTATTACGCTTGGAATAAATTGATCTTGAAATGATAGAGCTTCAAAAATTGATTAAATACTTAATTATTTTTCAGTAATAGTAACTTTTTATTATCCATATAATTGTTAATTAGTTTATTGTTAATTTTTTATAAGAGTTTAAAGATAAATACTCATTTAATATCTAATGGTAATAAAATAAAAAGATTGAAGCTATTATTTACTTTGATATCGTTTTAGTTCAACATAAGCTAAGAGTGGCTTTTTACAGAATTAAGCCACATAACTTATATATAAAAGTTACAACTCTTCATAAGCTGTTCTTGAATCTTATTATGCTCTTTCTAATTCTGTATTTAATATACAAAATATAGTTTAATGAGTTCTTTATATCTGATTGTATTCTGTTTTATAATTCTAGTTTGCCCAATGTTTTTAACAAACTACCTTATGTCCCTTCCAATATTAGTAAAGTTGAAAAAATTCTTTATTTTTTTAGTTTTCAGATGTTATTAAATATTTAAAATGCATCTCTTAAGTATAATGTATGCAAGTGAAAGGAGTTACTTCATAATCAAAGACTGATAAACATTTCATTATGTAAAATTAGTTACTTAAATGGAATGCTATTGGACCCAATAACATTATAACATAAATTAGTTGATCTTCTTCGAAAATTTATTCATTATTAGTAAAAATGTTAATACTTAAAATAATTAGGATTGCAATTAGCGTAAAATTAAATGAAAATTACAATAGATTAATTTAAGGAATAGATGGTTTCATAAAAAATGATTCTACTAATCTCAATATTAAATCTAAGAATATGATTAATATTTGAATATATTAGACAATTGTATCATAATCGACTAAATACAAAATTGCAATTAAAATTGAGAGACTGTATTAAATTGATTGCAGTCCATTAAACTTTTATTATAAATAATTAAAAGGCACAAATGTATAAGCCCTCAAAAAATATTGTTGCAAAAATACAAATATTGAGAATATAAATAGTGTTACTAGACTCAAAATACTTTTGACATTAAAAATTGTTAACTCTTTATTAAAATTGGTTTTTCCTATCATTATGAAGGGCATTAATAAAAAAAGGATTGGCAATTAAAATATTGTAGTACTGAGCACAATGAAATAGAAAATAAGTTTTCTTAGTGAATAATGTTAAAGTGGATTGATATCATCTTGCATTCCTAGGATAACTAAAATAATGATAATAGTGATAAAAGTAAGCAGTATTAGAATGACAAATCCAAATGCTATATCTCCAAAGTTAAAATCAGATTCAAAACCAAAAGGAATAATCAAAGATGCTTAAGCAAGTTTTGATAAAAGGTAAAAGTGTCCATTGCTGTATTTCCATAAATTCCAACCACTTATAGGTAACATAATTGCTAGGTATTAAAGATTTGTAATGAAAGCAATCAAGATAATACAAAACTCAGATGGTTGGGTATTATGAGTTAAGTGAGCTAAGCATGACAACTATTCAAATATGAGAAATTTCATAAAAAATAAATGATTAATTATCAAAGCATAACAATTTTTATATAAATTGAAATCATATAATTTTAATTATTTAAATTTCTTGTAAAGAGGTAAAATTTCTAATATTTAATATTTCATTTTGTAAAATTATATAATTAGTATAGAACATCCTAAGTAACAATATAAAAAGAATATAGAAATAATAGTAATTAAATAAATTCTTATTATTTATATTAATAAACCTAATAAATTATTTTTGTTTATATATATCATTATTATTTTCACTCTTTTGGTAAATCTGTTAAATTCAATGTTTCTTGACTTAATGATACACTTGCCTCATGTAGATCATTACTAGAATTAATTTGAATGACACTTTATTCAACAAAACAACCATTTTCATCTTAGATTATGACTTATAAACAACCACTAGTCTTATTATTTGTAGGGTCTTTTAATTCATATTCCAATTCAATAGGAAAATTTATTTCTGTATAGAATTTTTCAAATTTATTAGTTTATGATTCTGTAAATATATAATTATTTGTTATGATCGCTCTTACTTTATGAGTAATTTATCTTTTCTCTTTTGAAAAGAAGTTTTAAATTTTACCTCCTGTCATACCTCCCACATTATAATACTTATCAGCATCTCTTGGATGACAATAAATATTGAAAGGAGTTTATTATTTACTAAACTTTGTAGCAAAAGTCAATAAGTCTTTATAGTCATCGGTAAAGTATATAATTTCTCCACAGAATGGAAATTATTAAGTTGGTTTTAGTAGATTACTTATTGATCTTTTCACTTAGGCATCCGAATACTCAGGAAGTTAGCCTTTTTTTTAAATTTGTATAGTTTCTGCCTTGAATTAGGCAGCCTACTTATCTATGATTTAATAAGTTGCCAAGTGACTTGAGGCTTATTATGGGTTTGATTCAGACATCTTAATGAATATGGCTTTGATTGATGGGTAAATTATAATAGAATTATGAAGATTTAAATCTTCTAATATTTGTTCAGCTCTATTGAGAAAAGTCTTTGTTTAGCTAATTTCCCAAAAATCAATGGTGACAGAGAATTCTTCCTATTCTTACCAATTTTCTTGCACAGCTCTATCGATTAATTATTTCACATCTTATTATGTATATAATCCTAATTAAATTGCAATGTCTTTAGGATCACATCCTTGTTTTTTTTTCAAATTGGCTATTTCATCCTTATGTAGTAATTGATCATAACTTGATATGCCTGCATTGTAGAGTTCGATATCTAAATACTTTTTTTCTGGAATATCTAATATGAAGTAATTGATGGGCTTTTCTTGGTTGCTTTAACAATAGAATTCTTCAGGATCCTTTGAGGGTTAACAAAATATGCAGAATGTTTTAAAAAAGATTTCATGAGTTTTGCAAATTTAAAGATCTTCTTTATTTAAATCTTCATTAGGATTATCTAACACAATTTTATTTCCTTTATGAATAATCATATTAGACATATTCATATTCGTTTTTTATTATTATTATTAATGAAAGTAATTATTTTCATTGCTCTTTTGACATGTATTTTAGGTCAACAACCTGAAATGTTAGAGCAAATTGCACAAAATAGTTTTGGTAAATAAATATTATAAACAATTCAATTGGAACTAACATAAGAGTAAAATCATTTAATAATATTTAGAAATGCAGCAAGATAAATTTACACAATGCTTAATAAATTATTTTATGATCTTAGAGATGAAGATGCTCGTTCAAGTAAAGCTAATGGAGAAAGACAAGCATAATGTTCTGATTAATTTACATTAATCAATTCAATTTAAGAAAAAGCAGTTGTTGCCAAGGCTGATTATGAAAGATAAATACCAGGAAAATAAGAAGAATTATTTAATAAATTAGCATAAGTTGAATAAAAAAATGCTGAAATTTAAAGAAATGATTAATTATATATAAACTTTTCAGAACAAAGAAGAAAAGAACATGAAGCTTATGAACATAAGAGAGATGAACTTATTGGTTTAATCAATGGTTTAAAATAAGCATAATAAATTATTAGACAATTATAAACTTCTCATCCTGGAGGTGCTCTTGTTTAATTAAAAGATCATCATGAATAATTATGTATCTAATTCATTCTATTTAAGTAAAATCATATGCTGCAAATTCAGAATTCAAAAGTATGGCATCATTATTGATGGAATTATGTACAGATGTTAAAATACATTCTGATAATGATAATGTTTAAGTTATTGTTGATATCATCAATGACTTAATTGAAAGTATATACGATGTTTAAAAGAGAGAGATGTATGCAGAAGATTGGGCAGAGAAGTTCTTTTAATAAGATTTGTATTTATTATTATTCAAATTTAGACTTCGACTCTCCAAAGAAAATGTAAGATTATAAGGTTAAATTGCTGATGATTAAGCTGCTGCTGAATTTGCTTAATAGAGATTAGAAGATCTCTAATAATAAGCTTTGCTTTAACAAATTATTTATGATAATAAAGAAGTTGAAAGGAAATCTTTTGAAGTTGCTTGCAAAGAAGATAATAATGCTTCTGAATAGGCTAGAGTCTCAAGAAATGAACAAATACAAATTGTACTTTAATTATTGGAATTATTTGAAAATAATTTCAATGATAGAACTAGAGAAGCACTTCTACAAATTGTTGTATGAAACAATCAAAAAGTTAAAAAACATATATTATATAAATCAAGATAAAGTTTATGATTCTAACATAAAACCTTTCCTTGATTTTTTCTCAAAGAAGGTTGTAGTCCTGCAAAATGATACTTTTTTTGAGCTACTTGCCGAACTGCCACCTGACCCATGAGATTTTCCTGTTACTTATTTTAAAATTCCTTTCCCATTACTAAATCTTTTTTTCTCTGATGACTCTGAATCTTCACTTTCTTAATTGTCTAAGACTTCATATTCAAATACACTATCCAATACAGAATATGAAGGAATTTCCACAATTTCTAATTATTTTCCAATAATATTTTTCACAATTGGACTATTAATTACTATTTTCCTAGACATTTCACTTGATAAATTAGTATTAAGCGTCTCTTAATCCATTTTATTCATACAGCAAGATCCCATTTTACAAAAATATTACAATTTTATAAATTAAAATTATTATATTGGAACCTCTCTCATTATGGAAGAAAGGAAAATATCCATTTAACTCATCATATTAGCTTTTCAGAATACAAAATACCATCACTTTATTAAATGTATTTTAAGACTAATTTTGTTACATTTCTTAATCTATATATTGTAACATCCATTAAATAGTTGTTATAAATTAGAAAATTATATCATATGGAGTTTTTATAGATATTTAAAAGATGAGCAAATTCTATAATATATCTGGTGTTTTATATTAGTTTGAATCAGAAAGATTTAAACACATAAAAACCAATTTCTTATTATTGCTATTACTTTCTGAATTAATTCAATAAAAATAAATAATAAATGTAACTGTGATCAATTTTTAAAATAAAATTACTTAAGACAAAAGACAAATCTACATTTAACAATTGATGTATCTCTTTTATATATTGTAATATATTAATATTTTTAATAATAAACTTATTTTTCTAAGTACATTAATAATAAATTATAACTTTATTTACAGAAAATTAAAGAAACAGCAGAATGCTTAAGAATATTAATAAAATTGCAAATATTATCAGTGTATGATCTTAGAACTTTATTTAAGATTTGACAAACTTTTTTCAAGTTGACCTACTCTTTAACTATTAAGAATATGTTTACTTTTTACTTTAACACCTTTTCATCAGCTTAACTTACATTAACAAGACTCTAATCAAGATTTTCAGAATCCTTTTTCAGTTTTCTCTAAAGCTCTTATTGAGCTTTTCGAATTAATTCATTTGAAATTTTTTCTAAAGATTTTTACTCATTTAATTATTAAGATGATTTAATCAATGATTTGAATCTCAAATCTTTTAATCTTTCTTATCTTTAATAATTATCAATTAAATCTTATTATTTTAATTTCATTCTTTCTTATTTTAATGATTTCTAGTAATCTAGATCTTCTTTTCTTTTCAGACTATAATCTTCAAGAAGTTAAAATTTCTTTTAAAGACTATCAACTCTATCAAATTACTAAGATTTAATATTTTTAAGACTTTTTTCAATTTTTTTCCTTCTTAATTTTTCATCTTTAAATTTATTTTATTCTTCTCTCTCTTTTGATTATTTTAATGCTATATATAATTGAATATAAATACCTTTAAGATCTTCTTCTTTACTTGCTAATTTTTAAACAATAGATTAAACTAAAGTTTCTTCTTTTTACATTGTTCTTAATTTATATTATTTTAACTTTTCTTCATGCAAAGAACTTCTAAGAGTAAGACGTTCTAATTTAGATTCCCAAATTTATTTTTCTTTATTTAATGAAGTTTCTGCCCATTTTTATTGAATTTAAGTCATAGTTTATGCCATTTATTAATTATATTATTTATCTTATAAATTTTTCCTTAATTGTATTTATAATCTTCTTTCTTAATATTTTTTTTCTTATTCTTCTAATTCTTTCTTATGTGATATCTCATCTTGCTCTAATTTCTTTCGTCTAGTATTATTTAATTATTTACATTTTTTCTTATTTTTCTGCTTACTTTTTTCTATCTTCCAACAATTTTATTTATTTTTCTCTTTCTTTTTATTTAATTTCATTTACTTTTTTCTAAGAAGCTTATTTCATTTCTTTTTTCTTCTTTGCCTTCTAAATAATAATTTTATATTTTAATTCTTCAATTTTTTTCTCTCTCTCAATCATATCATTATGTAATTTTTATCTTCTTTTTTCATTATTCAATTGATGTTAAACTTCTTTAGCCTTAATTTATAATGATTTCTTATATTTTGCTATTTCTTTTTCCAACTATTATTCTAGTACCAATATAGGATCATCTTCATCAAAAGATAAATATGATGCATCTTTATCTTCTTTATCAATACTACTCATTTTCTTGTTGTAAGTTTCAATTAAATCATTTACCAATCTTTTGTTAAATTAAATAGGTACTCTTCATCTCTCTAGTAACTTTTTTCTAAGTGCAAATTAGTTATTTTTTTTTATTTCTTTATTATAATCTTTCTCATTTTACTAATTTCCAACAAGGCACCTAGAATCTATTTCAGTTTTACCTTCCGTCTTTTTCATATAGTGTTCAAATCGCATCTTTTACACATTTTCAGTTATGCCAGGTTCTGCAAAATCTTCTAATTATCTATATATTTAGATGTTCAACTGATACTTGAATTAAAATATATTTGGATCATAACCCAAAGCCAAACATGCTTCTCGAGTTTTTGGTGAATCTGGTTTGATTGTGAAGGCCTTCCTTGTATGTTAGAACACAATGCCTCTTCTAGTATTTCGATGAGTTTAGTCTAGTAAGGTTTCTAAATTCATGTCTAATTATTATTATTTTTTATTTGTTTAATCAATCCAATCCAGGAACAGGGAATTGAGAACTGAAGGAAACTACATCATTTTTGAGTTTTTTGATTTCAGAATGTTAGTCACCATTCTTTGCCAACCAATCTTTGAAATCTTATACTTTTGGTCCAGCTTCTCCCTTAACCTTTTAAGCTATAGCTACACCTCTATCGATGAAATCAGCTATTTAAGCAAATTCATCTTAATTAACTCCTCTAGATGTCATAGGTACTGATCTATTCATAGTCTGATTCACTTTTACCCCATTCTTAAACCATTAGGTACCAGAGCTGATTTATCTTTTGGAACAGTATTCTTATTTACAGAAATATTGACAGCTTATAAAATGGATTCAACTCTTGCACCATCGATTGATTTAGGTTTTAAATTGACTAATACTAAGTGATTATCAGTTCCTCCTGAAACCAAAGAAAAGTCTTTCAATTATTTAGAATGAATACTTCTCTTTAATAATTCATCTGCTAATTTTTTGCTGTTCAATAAGACATTCTTTTGATAATTCTTAAATTCAGGTGTTCTAGCCTCTTCCAAAGCCACAGCTATACTTGTAATAGTATGGAAATGGGGTCCTCCTTATAAACCAGGAAAGACAGCTTGATCAATTTTTTATTTAAGTTCATAATTGATAGGTTTTCCATTTTTATCAACATCTTTCTAACCAACTCTATAAAAAATAAGACTTCCTCTTGGTCCTCTCATTCTAAAAGTTAATAACTTGATTGATACGATTTATGAGTAGTAGTCATTACAACATCAGCATATGGGAATGGACTTGGTAATTATTCAGCTGCCATCATACCTGCTGTATGTGAAATATCAGCTAATAAGTATGCTTTAACACTATCACAGATTTTTCTGATTGCTTGAAAATCTATAATTCTTGCATAAGCTGATGCTCCTGCAACAATTAATTTAGGTCTGAATGCTTTTGCCAAAACTTCCATTTATTCATAATCTATAAGTTCTGTTTCCTAAATATTTTCTTTAATTGATCTTTACTTCATTTAATCTGTAAGGCATGACTTCAAAGTAACTAGAAACAGCAGACACTTTTTTGGTTTCAGTCTGATATCCATGTGATAAGTGACCTCCATGTGGAAGATCCAAACTCATTATTCTATCTTTAGGTGCTAGCAAACCTGTGTAGATTGCAAAATTGGCAGGAGCACCAGATAACATTTAAACATTAACACCCCATTCATTAGAATTCAAATTAAATGCATTCAAAGCTCTTTATTAACAAAGTAATTCCACTTTATCATATACTTATGTTCCTCCATAATATCTGGCTCCAGGATATCCTATTTGTATTTATCTAAATTTTTGTACCTTCTGCATATTTAGTTGACATGACAGAACCTAAAGCTTCCAATACTGCTTTTGAACTGTGGTTTTCAGATGGAATCAAATTGATACTCTCTCTTTGTCTTTTGATTTCTTCTTAAATAAGGCTATGTATTGTAGGATCAGCCTAATTTAAAGATAATCTCTATCTTGGAACCAATCTGGAGAAACGATATAATGAGGTGTATAATTACATTAATAATAATTTACAACGTAATGAATTAATATTAAATTTAAATTGTGATTACAATTTTCCATAAACATATTATTCACTTATAATAAATTAAATATATATCCATAATCTAATTATTAGCTAATCAATTCAGATAAAAATATAATAAAATTTTGTATTAACATATAAGAGTTCTCACACATTTAGTTCTATCTAGTATTTCAATCTTAGTCTTAATAAATTTTTCTTAATCCTTCTATTCATTACAAATTTATGATTATTTGAAATTCTCTTTTACTATTCAGAATTAAAGGATCTAAATATATTTGATAATTCTGGGGGACTCCATTAAAGTAGTATCAATTTTTATAAATTGAATTTCAATAAGCATCTAAATTAAACCTTATATTAATTCTAAAGATTTTTTGTTATTAAGGTTCAGATTATTACATTATCTTTGATTTTTCTAATAAATATGATTGAAACTTTATTTAGTTTTAATGGATCAATTTCAAATCTCTAATTCTAAAATTTGAAATAACATTTATGAAAAATGAGAATAATCACATATTTTCATAAGGAATCATCAGATCAATAGTTTGTTTTGTTCAACTTGATCTGAATTTTGTAATAATAAAAATTAATTATATATTATTAATTATATTATTATTGATTTCACAACTCTAACTATTCAAGTTCTTGCTTACCTATAAATTGGTATTAAAGAGAAGGTCGATATCCATCTAATTATTCCCATTTAAATCTAGGTACTTTAAAAATGGGTTGGCATGATTTCTCTATAATAATTTATATAATTCTCTTGGTTTTCCAAGCCAAATCCTTAGCTTTTATTCTGGCAGATTCTTCAACCTACAAGCAATCCATTATCAATTCTTTGGCATACTAGGGAATACCATTAATATTAATCTAAATTTATTAAGCAACATAATTAAGCATTTCTTTTTCTAATTGATCACTCTTCTTAGCTTTCCATGGGTAATGTTGAGTGACCATAAAAAACAAAAGAACACCCAAACTCCAGATATCATTTGCATATGGATCATATTGAGATCTAAAATTTAAATTATATGCAAATTAATACAATAATTTAGTTTATGGACTCATATACATTGGAGTTCCAACATATGTTCTTGAAGTAGTTTATTCATCATTTAAGAGTCTAGCAAATCCAAAATCAATAACTTTGATCTCTAATTTTGGTTTTGTACGTATCAAAATATTGGAAGGTTTGATGTCTCTATGTACAATATGCATATCATGTAAGAAACTTATTCCTGAAGCAATTTAATAAAATATCTGTAAAGCATCATCTTCATGAATCTTGCCTTTCTTTTCAATGTAAGAATTAAGATCTAAAGAGTCTTTAAAACATTCCATTACTATATTATTGAAATTAGCACATTAGTAGAAATCTTTGTACCTTTTGCATTTACATCATTAATATTACCTTATCAAATATTTAGATCCATTTTCTCCATCTTAATAAGGGATACTTCTCATAGAATCGACTTCTTATCTAAATATCTTATTGTCTAATCCAAGTTCTTACTTGCTCATTTGTTTGACAGCTACTAATTCATTTGTGAGTGTATCAATAGCAGTGTATACAGTTCCATACATACCACTTCCTAACTTTTACTTCAAGTTTATTTGATATCTGCTATTCATTTTTAATAATAAACATATTACAGAGAATTAGGAGATGATTTCTATTCTTTTATTTATTTAATTCTATGTAAAGTGATTAACTTTGCAGTATTAACTATGTCTATGTTATAATATTGTTTATTATATAATAATGTAAATAATAATTAATGAGTATAGTGCAAATTACTACACAATAAACCTAGAATAATTTTAGATGGTTAATCTAAAAGCTTATAATGAAAATGAATAGAGATTCAGATAGGAACTCTGAAGAAGCTGCATATCGTATTAATAGAGGAGCTTTAACTTGTTTTACTACATTATGTAATACTTTAAGCATAAATAATCGAGTGATGTATTCTTTTTGAAATTCTAAATAGCGAAGTCAATTTATCTGGATGTAATATTAATGTTTATTATGCTATTGAAATTAGTGGTTTGATACAAAAAAACAAGAATATTTAGATTTTAAACTTGGGTGACTGTAAAATAAATTCATTTGGTTTGAGTTGTATATTTAAAGCTGTAAAATATCCTTATTATTACAGATGATTGATCATACCAGTCTTAAAATTTTGAATCTATTCAATAATTAAGCATTTACTACCTAAGTAGTGTAAGACTTTTGTAGATACGTATTGGGAGGCAAAAACTTCTTATAAGAAATCAATTTATCTCATTGCAATATTGAGAATTCATTATTAGCTTAAATTATGGATAAAACTCATAATTTAAGCTCTCTAAGGTAGTGAATAATAAATAATAGTAAGACGATTGAAATTATCATTGATGAATTTGAATTATGAAGGAATAATTGCATTATCTAGTATGATGTTAAATTACACTGGAAAATTGAGTTTAGATTATTTAGATATTTCCTACAATTAAATAAAAAATGATGGAATTGCATTATTGGCAAGAGCATTATTTATGTCAGTCAGACTAATCAAGATTAAATCTCTTAATTTAAATGGAAATTAGATTGCTTAAACAGATTAATTAGAACAAATCATTCTTAAAATTTAATTAGAAGAATTATACCTTTCTCATAATAAAATTATAGAATTTCAAAACTAACATGTTTTAACATTAAAATTATTAAAAATTGATTTATCACATAATAGAATTGAAGAAATACCTAATAATTTCTTCTTAAATGTAATATATCTAAATTTATCTAATAATTTGATTGACACTGAAGGTGCCTATCAGATAAGTTAAGTATTATGTTGCAACATTGTCTAATGGGTTTATCTGGATTTAAGTAATAACAAAATTAAAACTAAGGGTTTTATATCAATAGTTTATGCTTTAATTGAGAACTTTACTTTGATTAGTTTGTCAGTATCTAAAAATCAAATAGATGGAGAAGGCATTTTAGTTTATGTGTTTAATCATGAATAAATAAGATTGTAATATTTAGATGTTTCATTAAATTAATTAAGGTATGATATTGTATACACATTGATTTCAATGATGAAAGAGTCAAAATTGAAGACACTCTTATTATCTTAATTAATAATTGATGATAATGAAATCTAGAGTGGTAAACATGATTGTTTCGAGATAAAATGTACAAATTTGAGAGAATTGGATTTTAGTTTTAATCCTCACTTAATGTATCCAGTTCTAGAATCATTAAGTAAATAATACAATAGAATTGAATATTTGAATCTTAATTCATGTCAACTGAATGAACCAATATTGATTGAGAGATTGAGTCAATTGATAGAGAAAACCTATACTTTAACAACATTATTGATTGCTCATAATAATTTAGGTGACTTAAATGCATCATCATTTGAAATATTAAACAGTGCTTTATCTAAGAACTCAACCTTAATTAATTTAGATATCTCAAATAATAAATTAAAAAATGCCATTTTATTTCTCATCAATGGCATATCTAATTGTTGTTCTTTGAAAGTTTTGAATATCAGTAGTAATTTAATAGATGAAAATGAAATAATAATAAGAAAATTACCTCTCATATTCAAAAATAGAAATTTACAATGTGTAGATATGTCCAAAAATTGGATACATGGCTAAACTCTATTAAATATCAAGGCTTTTATATAAAAAATGCATTTGTCATTTCCATAATTGTTATTATCTAATCTCAAACTTACAGCTGATGATTTATTGATAATCTCTGATATTATCTCAGATATATATTCTTTTAAAATGCTAGACATTAGTATGAATTAATCAATTGATTATATGAATAACTTTACTGCTCTATCTGATAATTAAACAATCAGTTCATTAACCATAAATAAAATGTAATGTCGATTAGAGTCATATTAAAATTTACAATAAGTATTGAAAAAAAACAAACATACTTTAAAACTCATTGAAATTTCCAATACTCTGATATCACATAACTATTTATATACTTTATTATAAGGTATGAAATATACAAAATCCTTAACCTCCTTGATTTTGGAATATTAAGTAATCGAAAGTTATACTCTGTTAAATGCATTTCATGAATTAGTTTAGATTAACACATTAAAAAATCTTGAATATTTAATTATCCAAAAGTCAACTTTGTCAATTGAATTTTTCAAGATTTTAAAGGAAATCTTACGATAATCAAATAAATTAATAGAATTGGATGTAAGTGAAAGTAGGATTAATAAGCATAAATTTGAAATCTTATGCCAAGGTATCACTCTAAATAACTGTTTATAAATATTAAATATTGCAAATATCAAATTGAATGATGAAAAGTGTTAAATGTTAATTCAATCTCTAAAACATAATAAAACTATCCAATAGATTGATTTATCAAGAAACAATATTACTTAGGAAAGTTATTATCATTTCTTTACAGTATATAAACATAATATAACATAAATTGAGAAGCTTAAGTTTTCTAAAACAAAGAAGAAAGCTCAAATCTAAATTTATCCTGATTATAAATTTGATTTTCTAATAAATTTTAATTAGTAAGAACCAAATTAATTATTGTTCTTTAATTTAACTACACTAGACTTATCTAGAGTAAAATATCAACAAGTTAATTTAGAATTGATTATTAAACGAATTAAACCAAATTCAATATTTTAAAATGTTACAAAACTAATTTTTAATGAATGTTAATTCTAAGATTCTCATTGTGAATAGCTTCAATAATTACTTTTGAATTAGTTAAAACTAAAAGAATTATCTTTAGATAAAAATAATATAACCTCAGATGGATTTTATATGATATTTAATATTATTTTAGAAAACAAAAGCCAATTAGAAAAATTAACCATATCCAAGTATAAAATATTATTAAACCTTATAGCAATTAAATTGATAATACAATCTTGTAGTCTAATTGTGATTAAAAATTATCTTATTTCAAATTGCTTATAATCGATAATAATAAAGCACTGGGAACTTAAGATCTATTGCAATTTTTAAAAATTAACAAAGGGTTATATATCTATAATACATGGACTTAAATATCAGAGGAATTAGCCATTTAAATAATAGAATCTTACATACTTTATAGTGTGAATTATCATATAAAGAATACTCCTGATTATCTAAAAAATCTAATAATAAGAGATTCTAATTTAACAGATAATTTTCTTATTTGGTTTGGAACTAAGTACTTTAATTTTTAATAATTGGAGTTTATTGACTTTTCTGGTAGTACTAAATTTAGTACAAGTGTTGGTAAAATGCATATGTATATAAGTATGATCAATGAATAATTTATGGAATATAATTTAATTTGTGGGAAGATAGACAATCAATAAAGGATTATTAATATTTTTGATGATGGAATTTTATATTATCTATTGATTAAACTGAAAATGTATATATTAAAACGAAATAACAGTATGAAATGGATAATTTAAATAATTAACAAAAAACTGTATTAATATACAGATTTCAAATTAAGTAGTTCACTCTATAAATTTTTAAGATAAAATAAAGTTTGTATTAGAAGTTATTGTGTAATATAGTTAATTTTAGTACCAATCTAGGCAATATTGAGTGTGATAATAGCATTTTATTATGATTATAATATAGATCCAAGAGAAATGAAAATAGATTGTAAATATTAGAATCCATGTTATTTTTCTACTTATAATGAATATTCAATACTGATAAGTTTGATTTATTTTCTGTTAGTTGTATATATATAAGTGTTGAATTTGTACGTGGCAGTAAAAATAAGAGTAAAAGCAGTTCCAGATTATTGCATAAGAACATTTGAAGAAAAGAAGTTTTAAACTTATAATTACCCTCATAGATAGGAATTATTTTAGTTTTTTATTCTCTTTTTCATATAAGCAGATTACTATTTTGAATTTTAGGTAATTGGTCTTTGTGGTAGTTTTATCGATTATTTATAAGATAAAAATTAAATGAAAGAATTGTAATATAAGTTTTTTGTTCAACTATTTGTACTTTTTTCAGTTGCTGTAACAAAATTCATGATTGTTATCTATACAAATTACATCAACATGTATAATTTATTGAAAAATTTGGATGCAGATTAAGCAACATTATTTTCATATATTTGGAAGATGAGTGAAAATAATTATGTTTTGGAGAATATTCTAAGATAATATTGTCCATAAATTGGAATTCAAGTGAAAAATCATCTTTTAAATAGTAGATAAATATAAGAATTGCTTTAGGCACTATTCATTGATTTACCATCTTTTATTTGTATTGGTTCATTTTATTCTCTTGCTAGAGAATACTATTAATCCTAATATACATCATATATTATCCCTTCAGCATATTTTCTATTTATGATTGCATATTTGAGAGCTATTGTAGGATTCTTCTTTCACTTAAATATTGCACTTACAACAAGACCTCCTTAGGTTAATGGGTTTGATTTAAATTAAACTCTCTTATAAAGAAAATATCAATCTTTCTAAAATGAATGTGAAAAGTAACCATATGGAAGCTATGAACCTTAAGAGGATACAAAATTGATGAGTACATTGATGAAATATAGAAGTGAAAAATTAATCATAGTAGCATTGAATAAAAAAGAAAATTGAATATAAGATTGCATTAATTTTATTTATATCATTAACTTTTTTATTTCAATTTGAAAGAAACTTCTTATACGTTTCAGCATTTCTTCTAAGTATATCTTCAACAGGCCCAAGCAATCTCAAAAACGAATTACTATCTAAATACACCACTACACATTCAGTCTATATATTATTAATATTATATACTTCAGCTTTTATTGTAGCTTGTCTTGGTACCTTATGAATTAATGCTAATTCACCAAAATAGTCACCTGTTTGATAACGTAAGACTTCTTCCTAAGATCCATTAATTTCTTTATAAGCCACTAAGGTTCCTTCAGCAACCATATAAAATTAATCTCCTTCTTCTCCTTCCTAAATAATGACTTCATCTTTCGAATAGGATTTCTCTTTCAGACCATCACATATTTATGTCTTTTCATAAGCATCCATAGATTATAATAACTCAACTTTAGAAAGGACCTCTTCATATTATTATCTCTTCTTTATAGTAGCATCTTTCACTATGTTATTGAAAGTGCTTCTATCTAATGCAAAGAGAATCGAATCGACTTTTGCTTAGATTGAGGCTGCCCTTGGAGAATTATAGAGAAGAGATAATTCTCCAAACATATCACCAGATTTATATGACTTAAGGAATTTGGGTTCTGTATCTGTTGGTTTCATTCTCCTAAAACAATCTAATTCACCAGAAAAAACTATGTAAAGTTCAGCTCCATCATCTCCTTAATTAATAACCCAATCATCTTATGAGTAATGTTTTTCTTCCATTGCATTCACTACAATTTCTTATTCATGTTAGCCTAAAGCTTAAAACATAAACACTTTCATAAGTTTCTCTAATATTTATTATTTCTATTCTTCTGTCTTAGGTATTACTCTTGGTATGAAGTTCTCTTTCTTGTTGTGCATTCCAAAAACTTCAGCACTTACAGAACTTCTAAATGCTTTTGCATTTTTAACTGGCAATGGCAATTCATCAATATCTTCATTGTCTTCTTGATCTGATGATAAATTGTATTCCACAACAGCCTTAACTTACTGAGAAATTCTAGATGTATTTTAAACTGATTCAAGGTATTGGATCATCCAATCAATCTGTTTTAATATATGAAATTTACATAATTTTCAGGTTGTGATTTAAAGAGTTCATATATCATCTTCTGAATTACATCATTTACTTTTTCCTTATACCTTGCTATTCGTTCCTTATTGTTCATAATTATAAATTATGTTTTTGATTTATTATTTATTCGTTTCTGAAACCTAACTCTAATTTGATCATATAATTCGTATTTAATAAACAAGAATAAAAAATAGAGTTTAAACCATAAAAATCTGATAAATTACTAACTAATAAGAATTTGATATATATTATAAAGATAGATTATAGGATGTATAAATGAATTCATATTTATTACAGAGACATTATTAATTTCATTTTTTCAGGAATTACTTTACTTTTATTTTATTTTATCTTCCCTTACAAGATTTATTATTTTTTATATCATATGATATTAAAGTTAGTATAAAATTAAACACTTTCACTTAAAATAAAATGTCCTGAATAAATAATAAAAAATATAATGGGCAATAATTAAGATGAGGTGATAATAAAAACTGAAACCATCCACGTATTATGCCCTAATTTATTAAAGTAATTTTAAATCAATTATTATTAATAAAATCCATGGACTCGCCTTCATAATTTAATCTTGAGCTTTAACCAGTTAGTAATTAATAATTACCACTTTTATCAAATTCTGAAGAAGAAAATCAAGGTGAAAAGAGGTCCTTATTAACTTTGCTATTCTTTTTAGATGTTTATCCAATGATGAAGGTATTGAAAAATTTCATAATCTAGCAATCTCAAAAAGTCTCTCTTGAAACAGATTAAATCAAAGAATTAAGATTTAAGAAGAGATCTCTTAAAATGCATGAATAGTTTTCATTCTTTCTATAAAAGGATGGAAAACTTATTAAATAGCTATTATTATTCTTTATGTGTAATATTCTATGTCATATTAGCTCCTCTTCTAAAGGTTATTTTAATACTGTTATTATTAACATCATGTTAGCTTTGTATGCCTTTATTAATAAAAACTGTTATTGACTTTATTAAAAATGAAGATAGAGATGAAAATGATGCTATCTATTTGATTTTGGCTATTTTATTCCTAAGAATAATAAACATATTTTCTTAAGCACATTCTAGAAGAATGATAGTATTAGTTAAAATAATATTAAAAAGTTATGTGTTGGATATGATGCAATGTCAGTAGTTAGTGTAGAAATAATGAGAAAATGTTTACGAGTTTCATTACTCAGTACTACTGAATGGTCAAATGGAGAAATAACAAATTTAATATAAGTGGATGCTTAAAAACTAATCCTGATTACAAGTTACATTTCTAGTGTCTTAATGATACCTTTACAATTAGGTAATGAATAATCTTTTATATTTCTTTAGGAATAAGTTTATATTTAATGTATAGTATGATAGGCTTATCATTTTTGATTGGATGTACAATCATTTTGATAATGATCCTTTTTAATATCTTTTCAGGAAAGTAGATTGTGAAAACACAACGTAAATTATTGAAAGATAAAGATGAAAGAACTAAGATAGCTAATGAGATATTTTCTTAAATTAAATTTATCAAAATTAATGCATTAGAAGAACATTTTTTAATCAAAGTTGAAGAAGCAAGAAATAAGGAGATAAATAGCATAAAAAATAGACTCTATTATTCTGCAATAAATATATTTACTGTATGGTTGACACCTTAGTTAATTTTGAGTATGACATTTGGATTATATGTATATTTGGGGAATTAATTGAATCCCAGCACTACTTTTGCTATAATAAGCTTATTTTAGATTTTATAATAGCCTCTACTTCAATTACCAATAGCAATAAATTCATTAATAGAGGCCAAGCTTTCATTAATAAGAATATCAAATTTTCTAGCCACTAAAGATCTAATGACTAATTGTATACATACATCAAAATTCAGAGATCCTACAGCAGCAGTTGATTTTTAAAATGGAGTATTCTATTGGAACAAATAAATCAATAATTCAGTTGAACCTAATGCAAATTTGGAGGATCAAAATGAAGGAATTGATAATGTTAAGGAAAGTTTCTAAGCACAATAATAAGAGCAACCAATATTAAAAAACATCAATTTGAGGATAGAGCCAGGAAAGTTTGTTTCAATAATAGGAGATGTAGGATCTGGAAAGACTTCATTTTTATAGGCACTTCTAGGAGAAATGATATATATTGAAGGTTATGGTTAACCTAAAATAAGATTGAATGGGAAATTAGCATATGTTAGTTAGAAAGCTTGGATTTAAAATGCTTCAGTTAAAGATAATATCATTTTTGGTTAATAATTCAATTAATAATAATATGACAATGCCATCTATTATTCTTGTTTAACTTAAGATTTATAGATATTAATTAATGGAGATTAAACTATGATAGGAGAAAAGGGAATCAATTTATCTGGTGGTCAAAAAGCAAGAATCAGTTTGGCTAGAGCTATATATAGTGATTCAGATATCATTCTTTTGGATGATCCATTAAGTGCTGTTGATGCTCATGTAGGGAATTTCATCATGAAAGAATGCTTATTAGATAAATTAAAGTAGACTACTAGGATTCTTATCACACATGCATTAAATTATTGTAAATATACAGATTATATTTACTTATTTGAAAAAGGGGAAGTGATTGAGTAAGGTGCTTATAGAAGTATGCTCAAAAGTTAAAAGTTCTAGGAGATTAAAACTAAATTTAACAATAATTATAATGATGATTTAGAGGATTCTATATAAATTTCCAATACCTTAGAAGATATGAAGAAGCATCCTCATATCGAAAATAATTCTGATCTGAATTCAGCCATTGTTATAAATCTATAGGCTAAACCTACTTAATAAGATGAAGTGGATGATCTTATGATATTAGAAGAGAGATAGAAAGGTAATATTAATTATGAAGTTTTCTTATAATACTTTGCTAATAATGGAGGCTGCCTAAGTTTCACTTTGGTTATGGTAATTATGATTGTCTGGATATTTTGCTATTTGGGTTCCAGCATATGGATTTCTAAATGGGCTGCTTTATCATCAAAAGATGAAGAATTTTCAAATAATACTTTATACTTTTTTATCTACTTTACTTTCGGGTTTATGCAAGCTTTCTTTGCCTATCTTAGAGGAGTAACAATTATACACTAATCAATTAAGTCAGCTTAAATAATTCATAACAAAATGATGAAAACTTTGATTTATGCTCCTTAATGTTCATTTTTTGAAAGAGTACCTTAGGGTAGAATTATGAACAGATTAACTAAAGATATTAATTCATTAGATACTGAGATCTATTGGAATATCAGTTGGCTTTATACAAAGGTGAGTTAATTGGTCAGTAATACATTTCTAAATGTATATGCAAGCACATATTTTATTATATTTCCTATAATGGGATTCTTTCTAATATGTTTCAAAATGAATAGACTCTATATGAAAGCTTCTAGAGAACTTCAAAGACTAGAATTAATAAGTAAAAGCCCTATTCTAAGTTTCTTCACTGAAACCTTATCAGGATTAACTACAATAAGGGCATATTAACAAACTAATGAATTTCTCTATAATTTTTCAAGAAAAATAGACATTAACAAAAAGATTTATTACAAATAGGTAGAATCTAATGCATGGTTTTTATAAATCTTGGGATTGTCTAGTCTTATTGTTAATATTTCAGCAATTGTTTATTGCATCTATTATACTTAAAATCCAGCATTTGCAGGACTTTTAATGACATATGCCTCAAATATAGATGTAAACATTCTTCAAACAGTTGAATCTTTAAGTCTATTAGAAAATGGTATTATTTCCTTTGAACGATGTTTAGCATACACAAAGTAACTTTAAATTATTATTTTTAAGTGTAAAACCAGAGAAAAGAAATGAAGATAATGTTAGAATCTAGAATTGGCCAAGTCTTGGTGAGATTTAATTCACCAACTTCTCTGTCTAATATCGTTAGAATCTCCCTCCAGCATTAACTAATTTAAATTTCAAAGTTAATTCTAAGGAAAAAATAGGAGTTGTTGGTAGAACTGGTGCTGGTAAATCATCAATCACTTTGAGTCTATTGAGGATTTTAGAATCATTAGAAGGATAATTATTGATTGATGGTGTGGATATATCAACTTTATCACTTAAATAATTAAGAGAATCAATCACAATTATATTACAAGATTCTGTAATATTCAATGCAACCATAAAAGAAAATCTAGATCCTTTGGGTCAAAGATCCAATGAAGAAATTTTACAGGCCATTAATTAATGCTGCTTAAATAGATTAATCAGTTATAGAGATGGATTAATGATGAAAATTTCAGAAGGTGGAGAAAATCTGAGTGCTGGTGAAAAATAATTAATTTGTATTGCTAGAGCTATTTTAAAAAAAACAAAAATTGTGATTATTGATGAGGCAACTGCAAATATTGATGTAGAAACAGAACATAAGATTTAATAAGTTATTTAATCAGCCTTTAAAAATTGCACAGTACTAACAATAGCTCATCGGATTAATACAATTTTACATTGTGATAAGTATTAAATTTATTATTAATTTAGAATAATAGTGATTGATAAAGGTTAATTAAAAGAATTTGGATTCACATAAGAACTATTAAATGATAAGAAATCTACATTTTATTCAATATATTAAGAAGCACTTTAAAATGAGGCTCACTGATTTTTGAACAAAAATTTGAATTAAAATTATTATTCCTATGTTGTTTATATTCTAATATAATATTATTTTTATATATATATCTAATATTTAAATTCAAAAATAATTTAATTATCATAATAAATGTATCATATCGTTTTTCTTCAATTAATCCAGTTTTTTCACTGGAAAATTTTATTAAAATTCAGAGACTTATTTTAATGATGAATATATCTCATTTGTAACTTTACTCCCACCTGAATTTAATTTTAAATTTAGAAAAATTTCTTGAAAATAGACAATTGTATCATAACAGGTAATTTATTATTGTTCATTCTTTCTAATTAACAGATTATTTAAATAGCATAACTATTTTCTTAATGTTTTATTGTGTATCTTTTAAAAAATTTCAGATTAATAAATTTTAGATTATATCTTCATGATTTCATCATTTAATTACTCAACACTTATTTGTGATAATACATCGTTTTAACTTATTTTTAGTATTTGACCATCTAAGAATATATATTCTTTTTCTTTTAATACTTTTATGTCCTCTAAACAAGATATTTCACAAGTTCTCAAAAAAAATTCTAAAACTATTTTCTCATCTGAGTTATCTGCTTGTTGCAACTTTTCTATGGCATTTTATATAGTAACAAAAAAGCAAGCCAAGTACAAAATTACATCCATTTAGTCATGATATTATTATATCATTTGTATAACATTTTGACAATTTAATTCATTTTCTCTAGGAGAATTAATTGAATTAAAAGATAATGATTCAATCTATTGATTTATTTAAGCAACTTGGTATTGATTTTAGTTAAATTCATTTAAATTTTATTTTTATTATTATTATTATTATTATTATTATTATTGTTATTATTAAAATTATTATTAATACTAATTTGATTGATATTATTATTACTACTATGATTAGAATTAGTATTATTATTACTATTATTATTAATATTATTAATATTATTATTATTACTACTATGATTATAATTAGTGTTATTACTACTACTACAATTAGTATTATTATTACTATGAGTACTATTATTATTACTATGAGTACTATTATTATTACTATGAGTACTATTATTATTACTATGAGTTCTATTATTATTAAATTTGATTTTGATTCCTCGATATAACCCTTATTTTCCCCTGTATCTAATTTTAAAGAGAAATTTACTCAAAATTCTACATTTATTTGTTTTGATTCTAATTGACATCTGCTATTGGTTAGTTTGGATTTACAGATTATAAATATTAAGCATTTACATTTGTATGATTATTTTGAATTTTCTCATTATCTTTATTTTAAAAATATCCTCTATGTTTTGGTGACTAAAAATTTTAAACATCAGTGATAAGTTTTATCTATTATTATTAGTTTTCAAATTCGTTTATTTGTTAAATCTCTCCCAATTACCCATTTAATTAATTTTGCTAGAATTAAATCAAATGGAAATCTTTATCTTACTCTTTTTAATTTTAAACTTTTTATTAATTATAAACCTTGTAATCATCATTTTAGTCTCTTTATTGATATGAATTTTGATTATAGGTCTCAATTTGTTAATTCTTTAAATTATTCAATTTGTCTTTTAATTGTTCCCAAGTTAATCTCTTTTTAGGGTCATAGAGAGTCATATTCTCAATCAACTGAATGAAATTTTCTTTTAAATAACTATTTGATGTTCTTATTGTTTGAGGACATTTAAAAGGATGAGACTTTAATTGTTATTATTTTCTACTTAATTCCTCAAAAGATTACGCAATTAAATAGTAGTTTCCGTAAATTAAATAATACAAAATTGTACCAAGCTAAAATAAAAGAATGAAATACTGAAAAAATGTCACATTAATAATCATATGTTTTTCCTTCTATAACTTCTGGAGCAGAAAATATTGGTGTTCCTGCAATAGTGACTGCAACTTCTGTATTAGCAATGATTTTTCCAACTCCAAAATCTATAATCTATAATATTTAAATATCATATTACTTTAAAAATTGGAACTTCATTTTCAAATTTAACTAGAATATTCTAGGGCTTTAAATCTCGATGGATTATCTCTAAATTTTTTAAACCACAATAACCATTGACGATTTACTAAAGCAGATCAATAATTTCTTCATCTGAAATTGCTTTATTTTTCCCTTTATAATATTCTTCAATATTTGATTCACATTTCTCCATAATTAAAAATGTTTATTATTATTCTTAAGTTTCAATTATATCTATAATCTCTATTATATTTCTATTCTTATTTTTTTATTTAATTAATAAATAATATATCTCTTATTCCCTTTAACCCTCTATTTAAGTAGTGTCAATTTTCTTAGCACACAAACTCTCATTTGTTTCCAAATTTTCAACTAAATATGTGACTCCCTAAGCACCTCTACCAAGTTATTATTGTAGATTTATATAGTATTTGTTTTTTAATAGTAAGAAATTTAGATGCAAATTATTGTGGAATGATAATTGTTTCCAAGTAATTCTATCATTCTCATTATATTCTATCATCTTTCCAATCAGATTCTTTAATAATCTATTAACTCCATCATCTTATTCAAGTTGTTCCGAGAATTTTTTTCTCGTTAAGTCTGTTTAAAATTTCCTAAGGTCTTATACATTGTTAATTCCTTCTGTAGGTTTTTTCATTCTGTAACAAAGTTAATATAAAAGAATTCCAAGCTAAATGTTATTGATTATCTTACCAAATAAATATCAGTTTATTAGGAAAGGTTGTAAGAATTATTAAACTCTTCTGGTGCTTTATAATGAGTAAAGTTTGAGGCCGATTTCTAATCGCCATGGAAGAAATTAATAAATATCTTTATTAATATTTTTTAGTTTTTTAATCTCCTTACTAAAATATTTGAAGGATTTAACTCTAAAGATTTATTTATATATTTCCCTAAATATAGATATGCATTTATTATCTAACTTAATATATCACAAATTTCATCTTCAGAAAATGAATATGATTTTCTGTTTAACATATATTCATATAACGTGAAATCGCATTGTTCTATTTAAATATAAATATCATCATTCCTTTAAGTCTTTTTAATTATTGAAATCAAGTTAAAACATTCATTTTTTGCTATTGCCTCATATAATTATTCGTTAAATTGAATTATTTAATTAATTCTTCCATGAATAATATAAAATATTTTTTTTGTTTATGAGTTTGTAAACTCTATCAATTAACAATTGCTTGTAGCCATAATCTATTTTTAATCATCATTTTAATTTTCATCTATATCGAAAATCATTTATAGAATATAATAATTATGAATTTTTATATTTATTATTTAATTATGTTAATGTCTAATCATTTTTTCATTCTTCATCAAATAAATATGTTTTTATATATATATTATAAACATTATTGACAAAGTATCAATAATTTTCTTAAAAGTTCTTAAGTTCTGACAAAATTTACAACAAAAATTAAAACATATGTTAAATAATTAATGATTTTTGATTTTGATTAAGAAGCTATCTCATAAAGAAAAACCAAACTCAAGATATTGTTAAATAGGAATAATAATAAGTAGAGATTTTTTTGTTATCATCAACATTAAATAGTAAAACAAGTTTTCGAACCACCCAAAAGAGTTTTTTCATATTCTCGATCTATAAGACATTTTCAAGAGATTATGTCAAAAACAGGATCAATTAGTCTAAATAAAAAAGCAATCACTTTATTTCTAAAAAGAGATGATTAAACAGAGAAACGGTCTTATGATGAGATAATGAAAGTTACAAACTCAAAGTTGATTTAGACTGATAGTATAATTTAAGATGAATATGGTTTTAGAACAGAGAGAAATTAATTGCATAAACAACAATCCCCATATATAAAATAGAGAAAATTCAGTTAGCATCTTCATATTAAAGATAAAATTCATAATAAACCATATATTTAACATACAGTGGATAGGTAGATTGTTACAACCTCAAAAACAAATAAAAGTTTAAAAAAACATACTTTTCAAAATGAAATTTTACAATAAAAAGTAAATTCAATAACACCTCCAAAAATTAAAGAATAGGAATAATAAGTAAATAAGAACAGACAGAAATAGATTGATCTTTATTCGAATGATAATATATTTACAACAATAACTCACAGATATTGATCAACTCATAAAGTCATCCATAATTCCACATAATTTATCTATAGCTATTTAAGGAATAGGCAAATATAAGCATATTCTACATCCACCTATAGCTCTATGTCCTTTCACTTCAATAATATCATTATTTTTGCATAACTCAATAAATTTATTTGTCTCAATTTCATCTTTTAAAGTAAATGTAACATTAATTCTTGATCTTTATTCTTTCTTCACTTGATTTATATACACTCCATGACTATTATCAATAATTTTATATAATTATTGTGATCTTTGTTTACAGTATTGATCCCAAAAATCTAAAGTTCCTTACTTTCTGATCCAATCAAAAACTAATGTATTAACATAAATTGGAAAAATTGGAAGATTACTGATTAATGATTATTTTTTAAGCATTTCTTTGAAATCCCACATATATGGAATATTCTGATTATTTTAAACAAGTTCAGGCTTTATAATCATTAAAGTAGAACCTGCAATTCCAATATTTTTTTATGCATGAGCATAAACTAGATCTAATTTACTCCAATCCAAAGGTCTAATTAGTTAATTTAATATACTTAGTCAAAAAATTAGAACTCATATCTGTTACAATTGGAATACTTCCTAATTTTGGAATAATTTGATATTCTAATCCTTCAACAGTTTCATTATCACAGTAATGAACATAAGAATCTTCTTTATTTATATTCCATTATTCAAGTTCAGGAACAAATCTTTTACCAAATTCATCTTACTTCAATTAAATATAAATTGTACGGCAATATTAGTAGCAATATTTACATTTTAACAGAATTTTTATGCTTCTTCTAGAGCTTTCGAAGACCAATATCCAGTATTTGTATAAGATGTATAACTATTCTATGTTTTCAATAAATTCATAGGTATTGCTTCAAATAAAAGTGAAGCTCCACCTTAAGAAAAGATTATTTTGTATTAGTTTGGAATCTTAAGTATTTATAATATTATAAAATTTACATTTAAAAGTGATTACAAATCATTAATAGCTTAATCTAATATTTGATGATATTCATGATCATATTTTGATACTTCCAAAATTGATTTACCATTAGCTTAAATAAATTCTTTTTCCAATTTATGCAATATAGATCTAGGTAGTTGAGTTGGTCCTCCAGCAAATGAAAATTTACCCCATAATTTTGGATTATTTTCATATTAATTAATCATTTATTTATATATTTCAAATTTCCAGTCAATTACTTTTATATCAACGAAAATTCAATTTTGTCAATGCATTCTTGATTGGTTTCATATTCTACTCTATCTCCTTTAAATCCTGGATTCTTAAATCCTGTGATTTTCAAGCCTTCTGGAATTTTAATTGATTTGATATCAAATTCTATTTATCCCTAAATTAAATGATTTATATACATCTTTAAGTGATTCAAGATTGTCACAAATTTTAGAGGATTATCCTTTGTAATTGCATTCACTAAATACTTCAATGCATTCTTTTAATGGTGAATATAAGAGTAAAAATTCTCTGAATCCCCAAGAAGCTTCAGCTGCAGTCTTTTGAAGTGTGCTTTTGAAATCAACAGTTAATTCTGGTTGTGAATGTGGAATGATTTTATCGATATTCATTATTCTTTCTTTCCAATTTCCATTCGAAGTACCACAAATATCACTTTGACCAGGATCATTCCATCCTAAAAACTAACTCCAAAATTCTTAGTTATCAACAAACATAGTCAATTCTTCTCCATCCCATTAATCAATTTTATATACAGTTGCTTTAATTCTAATAAAATCATGTTTAGGTAATTGAAACACCTTTTAAACTGTTGTTTTCTAAAATTATATATCGTAATATATTATTTACTTTTCCAAAAGCTTAATAACCACCTACTAATCCTAAATCACCACATTTTGTGACTGGTGGATTTGGACCAGCAGGATCAACTTCTTAAAATGTCCATCCATCTACTTTATTAAATTAATCAGCAGTAAAGAATTCTTTAGATAAAATATACCATTCATTTTTGTTTATACATTTTCCATCTTATAAGATATGTGTTGGTTAACATTTAGTGCATTCATTTTCAGCAGTTCCAACACATTCTTCACAAAACTTTGTACATGATGCAGCAAACAAAAAGAAATCACGAACTCCCCATGATTATTCATCTGGGTCATTTTTCAAAGATGTTGTAAATGATATAGTTAAAGTTGGATTTGAATGTTTTTAGATAATCTCAATAGATACAATTTTCTCTCCATAACCAGGATTTGTTTATTTACTAAATTATTGATTATAAATTACGCTCCACATAAGTCTATTCCATCTGTTTTTTAGAATGCCAATTTTTAGACTTATTTATCATCAATTTTTACATAAAATTCTTCATTATCCCATAAATCAATCTAAATAAGTAATTATATCTTACTTTCCAAAATGTAAATTTCACCATCACTTTACTATGAGGAACTATATTTGTAAATGTATTTGACAATAATGCTTTTGCACCAACATTTTCATATCCTCCAAATATTACTATACCAGAACATTCATATCCTTTTGGTTTTCCATTTTCTAATTTCCATCCTTCTAATTTAGTATCTACATGGAACCAACTCAAAGCTTCTTAATTCCAATGTTTGCATTCTTAGACCTTATCATTATGACATATCCCACAATCTGAAGGACATGGAATAAATGATATTTTTATTTATCTAAATCCCCATGCTTATACATCTGCTTTCCCTTATGAACTTGTAGCCAAAACTGTAGTAACTGTGGGAGAATTATGAAGGATTTCAAATTCCACATCAAATACTTTATCACTATTTTTTGATTCTGATCCTCCACATAGACGAATTCCTCCCTCTGTAAACCCCCACTTCATTTCCCAAGGAACTCCATCCACATAAACAGAAAATACATCATTTTCCCATTCTCCTATTCTAAAATAATTATTATATAATTTCAATACTTCCATATTTGCAAATTGAACTTCAATTTATAATGAGGTGGTATCTTTATTAATTTTGTTGCTGTACTTTATTTACCAAATGTCTTGAGTCCCCCAATAATATTCTTACCACTACATTTAGTAATTATATCTGTGGTTGCTTCAAATTAATTTTAGATCACCCAACCTTTATATTATTTTTCATTTTACCATCCAAAGAATCAAATTCCTCTGCTTGGAATGCCTCATACGATGAAATCCACTACGTATTTCCTAACACCAAGAGTGCTATAAATAATAATTTCATTATAATAAAAAAACGAATATATTTTTCAGATTTATGAGTTATTTAGTATTCTTGTTACGCTCAAACGATTATTATTGAAAACATTAGATTTATCAATATTTTAATATTGTTGTGGACTGTACAAATTTTTACTATAATTTTATTGATCTTCTATCTGACTTGCAGTTATGTACTTGCTATGATGTTAATTGTTTTCTTGCGATGAATTTAAAGATGACTAAATATATTGATATATCTCTTACTTATTTCATCATATCACTATATCCTTGTTGAGTGTATCTTTTTCTTTCCAAAAAATCATTTTAAAAAAATGTCTTTAATTCTTCATTCGGATTGAACATTGAGAAAGTACTGCTTACAGAGCTTCGATTGAAATCTTCAGATCGTTTTAATTCACTCTCCTACTACTTTCCAACACTTGCTGGCCGATACTGATAATTTAATTTTGGTGAATACTGATCCAAAACTTATTATTTATATTTGCTAAATATTAGGATATTATCCTATACTTAGGGATTACCCAAAAGATTATTCCCTCTATTAGAATTCATCATAGATGTAGACCCTTGAAATTAATTATGTTAGGCTTATCCCAATACCTTTGGTTCATAATCTAATTAGGGTGACATTGGTTATTACTATTATTTGTAAAAACTATTAGAGAAGGCTCTTTTATGAATAGATTCATTCAACTCTTAAGTAAGTATATTATTCATCTTTGAATGATTACTATCAGAAAGATGTTCTTCATGCATCTTCTTTAGTTTATCTGATGAATTAGTAATAGAATTTCTTTCACTTGCAATTTCCTGTTGATGTTGCTAATGTAATTTTTTATCTTAATCTAGTAAAGATTTGATTTTGGATACTGCCTAAGTATTCTGTTAAGTTTTTATTTATCTATTTGATGTTCTCCCTTTTGAAGAAGCAGAATGACTACTTTGTTACTTTGCATGTAATTATGAGCTTTCTTCTTAAACAATTTCTAAGTTCTTTTTTGATTATTACTTTTATGAATATTTAAATTTAGGTGATCTATTTGGTGATTTTTATTATCCATGAGATGATTTGGATGTTTATAATAGTTATTTTTAACTAGATTATGGTTAAGCAAATGTTTAATTTGTATTATGTGTATTATGTGTATTTTGATCACTTTATTTAGTATTTGATTATGAAGATATTTATGATTATTATAACTATTATTATTATTATTATTATTACTACTACTATGATAATTAACTATATTAAAGTTATGAATATTATTATAATTATGGAATATAATTATCCCTTACTGGATATCTATCTGTGTCTTCAAATACTGGAGGTTCCTCAGTATCTGTGTGTTAGTAGTGACTCCTTTTGTAATGATTATCTTAAATAGTTTTTATTGGTTTTGGAGGTTTATCTTTTATTAAATTGTCTCTCATAACAGATTTAATCTCTGTGTCATCTAAATGATGTTTAGAGATCGTGATATGTATTTAATTAATTGTTTGAGGTTTTGTTTCAGTAATCTTTGGAGTTATCTCCTTTTACTTTTTTTGGACCAATTATTATTACTGTTTGAATTCAAGTGAAGCAGATCTCTTACGGTCATCTTCTATTGGAAGTACATTCTGTAATAGTCGATCATGACTTCTTTATGTCTGACGTTGTCTTAGTTTATACATCATAATCATTACATTATTGAATTATTATAATGGATCTATTCTGTTAATTTACTTATTTCATCTTTTAATTGATCCAATTCATATCTAATATCACAAGGTTCTTGAACTTATAGTAATCTCCCATACTATTGTAATTTGCCTAAATTTAAATATAAGCTTTACTTGCATAATCGATTATTTCATGTATATTGGGTTTCCCATTTATGACATAACCCTTTTTGATAAGCTTATCGAATCCTATAATAAACACACATTTGATCATCATATCTTAATGTTAAAAAGGGAATAAATTGATTAATGATTATACAAGTTTCCCATTCATTTATTAGTTTTGAATTTTCGTTATAATAAATTTTATTGATAAAATTGATAAGAACATCAATTTTTTGATTTGTTGTAATTATGAATTCAAAGCATTTATTTTAAGAGCATTTAATATCAATATATATTTTATTTCTACTATTTCTTGATATTTTAAATAGTGATTTTTTAATTGCTGTATTGTTATATTAAATTAAATTGTTTAAAGAAGTATAATAATAGAGTTAAAAAGAATAAAAAGAGTAATTTATAAAGAAAAGTGATTTAATATTAATTAATATAAATTAAATTTATGTATCGGATTTATGGTAATCAGAATAAGGATTTATAAATTAAAATTACCATTAAGAATTTTAACATTTAAAGATTGAATAACTGATATAATAAAATAGTGAAGTTTACATCTTTCTAATATATATATATATTAAATATATTTATATAAGATAGATTAGTAGATAATCCTTATAGTTTTGTTATTTCTAATGGTGATAGAGATTTTTATTCTTTTTAAAATAAAGTGATCATTAACATTTTTTAATTAAATATCCTTTTAATTATTTATTTATAAATAAAAAGAATTTGTGGATTTAAATGTTAGTTTGTGATACAAACGAAGATTATAGGTTAATGTTTCATATTATTGGTATTTATCAGACTGTGATTATGATGATAAAATACCTAGAAAATTAATGTTTAAATTAATTGTTTTTCAATATTAATGATTTTATGAAAATGTCAACAATTCAAATGCTATAGACCTCACTCTTTCTGTATTTTTCTATGACCAAGGAAGTCGTTTTATATCAAAGTTGGTCTATTTAGTAAATCAAATATATAATTACGGTTCTGTTATCTCTTAAACTCAACCAAATTTTGTCCCTTAGTTTGTCAATCTTTTTCTTTCTATCTGTCTATATAGTATCATCTAATTGATCTATTATATAGAATATAATATACCTAAAAACTCCTTGTAAAAACTTTGAAAAATTTGAGATGAAAATACTTCTTTCAAAAAATCATTATTCATTGTCTTGTTTTTACTGTTCTTTCTAAATGGAAGAATAAGTGGAATTTTTTTTTCCTATTCCATAATTGTTAAAAACTCTTATCTAGCTGTTTTTAAATTGGTTTCTAATAGATTGTTTATTTATTATACTTGAAATGTTGTCTCTTTCTGATATTTTCTTAAATATAAACCTGAATGCTTTTCTAAGACAAAATTTGATTAATTCTTCTCTACTCTTTATTTACTATTATTATTTAGTAGCTAAGATTTCTAAGATTTTAGCTAAATGAGTTTAATTGATTCCTCTAAGGTTTTGTGTAATATCATCTATTTAATGATAGTCATCAATAATTAAAAGAATGTATTCACGAAGCTTTTATTTATTCAAAAGATGATGTTGTAATGGATCCAGAATTTGAAAAGGTGTTTAAGAATCCTTAATAGTCAAACTTATTTTTTAGGAGGTTGTTGAGTTGTCAGTGTGATTGACTAGAATAAGTAAGAGCTTTACCATAATCATGATACCCATTAAATGGTAATTATAACTATAAATACTGCTCACTCAAGTAATTATGAATTGGGGCAAAATTGCATGGTACTTAAAATTATGAATAATAAGTTTATAGAGGATTTTAAAAGGGAAAATGTTAAGTATATTGCTAAGGTTAATGGATTAAATTTGAAAAGATTAGTGGATTGGTAAAAAGTTGGCTCATGTGATATATAATATTAATATTTAATCAAATTTGAGTTAAAAGTATCTTTAATAAAAGCACAAAATTTGTATTAATAATATGTTGATAAATTTTAGTGGAAGTTATCAAAATTAATTACATTCTATAAGATTAAATAAAATAAATAGAAGATCAAAATAGTGAAAACTCAAAAAATATCACAGAAATATAAACAAGAGAAGTTGAATATTTCAATCAACAATTATGGTTTTGTTGTTAAAATAATATTATTGATCAAAATTAATAAACAATTGTAATTAGATTGGTAATAAAAATAAAAATAAAAATAAAATAAAAATTATTTATATGAACACAATTTTATTAATATTTAATATATACTATCATCTTAAACCAGCTGTGTCAACATGTTAATGAATTGCCATAAGTGCATTGTAATAGGCAGCCATTCTCAAAGAAATATTCAATTTGCTTGCAGTTTCCTTAGTTTTTTGGACAGCAACTGCCATAGATTCTTCCAAACCTGTGAATACTAAATCTTTCTAAAGTAGGAATAGTATATAAATAATACAGCTGAAGGACCTTCAAGAAGTTTTGCAGCTTATTAATTTTTGGTAACATCAACTCTCAAACCAGTAGAAATTTGAATAGCCTCTAACAATTTGTATTTAGATGTTTCTTCCCATCTTCTTGTCATTCTTCCTGGTCTAGAAAGTGATAAATGATCAAAGTAACCTGATGTGATCAAGATTTTAAAGCCATTCAAAATAACTGACTGTAACACCACCTGCATTGAGGAGGATATCAGGGAGAAACTTAACACCTTTCTTGATTAAGATTTCTTCAGCAGCTAGAGTGGTAGGTCCATTAGCAGCTTCTGCAATGACTTTACAATTGAATTTAGGAGCATTATTCTAAATATGAATAAAGGATTTACTCTATTCACTGTTTATTCAAATGCAGCAGGAATGAAAATATCACATTCCTTATAAATGGCAGATTCATCCTCAAAATATTCTGAGGCTTTAGGGAATCCCTTAACACCCTTTCTTTATTCCTTGAATGCTTATAATTCTTCTGGGTCAATTCCATTTTCATCATAAATAGAGCCATCCCATTCAGCTACACCTACTAATTTGGCACCATAAGCACACATATATTTAGCTGCATAGTAACCAACCTATACTAAATATTGTATCTTACAGCTCCATAACCTTAAATGACGACGCTCTTTCCTCTCAAACCAGCTGGAATACCTGCTTGTGTGCAAAATTCATAATCTTCTAAGATTTCTCTGCATCCATAGAAGACTCCCAAACCAGTGGATTCTGTTCTTCCTGAAACACCACCTTAAGAAATGGCCTTTCCTGTAACACATCCTTGAGCATTGATATCAAGATGTCCTGCAAATTTAGTATATTCATCCTTAAATATATAGAAAAGAAATAGTATACTTTCATCCAACTCATTTCTCTTTCTCCTGTACCAAGATCTGGTCCTGGAACATCTATAGCTGCTCCAATGAAATTTCTCTTTGCCAATTCAATGGTAAATCTTCTCATCAATGATTCAATTTCTCTTTTTGAGTATTTCTTTGGATTCATCTTGAGACCTCCTTTTGCACCTCCCTAACATAATATAATTTTGTAAATTACGTAAGGTAATTCTAAAACAGCATTCTTGAATGTCATCAATAAAGACAATGCTTCCACTTCTTCAGTGTGAATGTGTTCACTCAATCTTGTACCACCTTTTGTTGGTAATTTGTGTGTCTTGTGTTGTGCTCTAAATGCTGGTATCTAAAAATGGTTATAAGCTTTATATTTACGCATTCGACTGTCCCATCATCTCTTACAAGTGGTAAATGAAACTTTATTACACAATCAGTCTTCTTATAATAGCTATTTTTTATTAATGTTTAGTACTTCAACATGTCTAAAGGAATGTTTGTCAAAGCAGCTGCCTTGTCAAAGTATTAATACACCTATTCTAAGAAAGACACATCTCCTTCATCATGAGTCTAACCAAATCTAGCTAAACTTCTGAATTGGGGTTATAGAGCACGTCTGGCGAAGGTTTAAATCATTTTATTTTTAATTATGATGCTTTATCAAGATGAATCATCTTTGAATAATACGTACTATACGTCATTCAAATTATAGATTTAGGAATTATGATTTAATTTATTTTATTTATTTTATTTCATGATGTATTAAGTTATCATTTCTGAATGTTACTAATACGAATTATTATTCCTTTTATTTCTTATCCATTATTCAATTATCTACTTAATACTAATAATCTATTCTCAACTTAATTTAATATTATTACACTTACTAATATATTATATTAAAATAATTAATATATATATATTCATATAAAACTTATCCAAAATGTCTCATTCTACTAAAGAGTACCTCCCCATTGTCTTCACTGATCTCTAAATCTCAACCAAAATTTAACCCGACAACTCCTACATAGAAGAAAAGTAACATTATGCTCAAATCAAGATTCCCTATTATCAAATAGTTGCATCATTCAACATCTCAACCTAAAATATCCAAAGTCACTTCTCCATCCAAAACCCAATAGGAAATACTGAACTATTAAAAGTAAATTAAAAAGATTGTATTCCCAAACATACTTCAAAGAACAAAACAAGATATCAAAAAATATCGATAGCATCAACTCTCATTAATAAGTGATGAAATTTCAATCTCATAACCAGTTATAGAATTAGAACATAAAAAAGTAACCAAACCCAATAGCTAATCTCCTCTTAAATTGCATTCTTCATAACCAAGTTTTATTAGCAATTACCCAATAAGAACAGATCTTTCTTCATTAATATTCGATAATAATTTGGAATCCTATTCAAATGATTCTATCATCAAGTTTCGTAAATTTAGGTATCTTAAATTAGATAAATTAGTCCAACATTTAATGAACCATCTTGGTAAAAAGTAGATAAAGTCAACAGAATAAATTTAGCACATGAAGTCTAAAAAGAAATACATCATTTAGAAAGATTCAATACATATTGGAAGCCAGATATGATTAATTAATTTCTATAACTAAAAATTGTGTAATAAGGAGTTAACTTTAAAAGAGGTAACAAGAGAATATTTATATTAATGTACCTTCCTCATCAAACTCTTGTATTAAAAAGTTCATAAGTTGAAGTCAAAAATAGGTATTAATTTATAAATACTGTAATAGTTCCTTGTCATTATAACTAAATGCCTTGGTTTATTTTGTTCCACTTTATGAGAAAATTAGTAATATAAGTGAACTAACAGATAATTACAATATTTGGTCTAAACACTTTTTAGATTTATTACATTATAAATAATATATCAACACAGTAAAGTTTTTCTTTTTAGATGGTAAAGAACTTTAAACATTAAATTAAATACCTTCTTATGAAAAAGTAATATATTGTAATTTACATGTAAAAATAATTATTAATATATAATAGGGATAATTTGATCTTTGGAATAGAATTGGATAAACTTTAAATATAGGAGGATAATTTTAATTAGATAAGTGTGTAAAATTAGCTACAAAAATGGTAGATTTAAGATCTAAAGATGATATTATTAAATTTTTCAATAAAAGAGATAATTTCCTCCCATATTATGCTATGGCTTATAATTAAATTGAAGAATGTGTGAAATCTCATATTACATAGAAAATTGAAACAATTTAGCAAGATGCAGATGATGAATAATTAAATGATGAAGTAATTGATTAATCTATTTTTCAAATGAATAAGAATTAATAGAAAGCTTATTTAAAAACAATATAGTATCATATTCAATAAAATAAAACTAAATATTCAGAACACTTAGCTAATGAAGAAGCTGGAATGAGACAAAGAAAAGAGAATATTAAAGTTATGAGAAGAAAATCAATAGAAATCTAATTAAAAGGGGTATTTTATTAAATATAATATATATAATTAGTATAAGTAATTGCTGGATCTTAATGAGGAAGCTAATATTGAAAGAAAATTATTACATGAGAATACTTAATCAATAGATGAAATCAAGGAAGATGCTGTAGATAAAGTTGATATGTTTAAGAATGCAATTTATAAAAAGTTACCAAAAAAAATAGTATTAACAAATGATCCATTTTCAGGTATCTCTTCAAAAGATAATAAAAAATTTAAAGAAATTATGAAATTAATTAATATAGAATAAATAGTATTAGAGAAAAACATAAGTAGATAGGATATTATGCATTACCTATCTCTATTTAAAGCCTTAATGGATTCAGATAATGTTAATAATTTCACTACAAGTCAATTAGATTATCCTTCTTTATACATTTCTAGGGAACAATTAAAAAAGAGTTTGCCATATATAATATTATATAAAAATCAGTTGAATACTGGAAAATTAAATGAAATATACGAGAGACAATATAATTATGTTGAATTCTTGGATTTCTTAGATATCTTTACTACTGAATATATAGTTTCAGATAAAGAATTAGAAAGATTGAAAAATTAGAAATAAGAATCATATTGACTTTTTCTATATATATTTTAAAATATCTGAATTTGGATAAAGTAAAATAGATTATTTCATTATTCTTATTCTTGGGATGTTTAAAGTATCTATTGATATCTATTGCTCATTTCATGAACAATTAGTGAATCATCAACTCCACAGTTTAATATCCAAGGATGTGCTTCAATTTCTGAGATCTAATAAAAATAGATATATTATATCTTTTACTGATAATCTTTAGTTAGGATTAAAAGCCAATAGTTTTATGATGAGATCCTTCAATTCAGGACTAAAATCAACCTATTGTACTTCCCAAAACTTGTTATGCTATTTTCTAATAGAATAATAGAAAAAGTAATACCTGTAAATTAATTAGTATACTTAATCTGTTTTAATATTGGCAGTCTAAAATGGACAGAAACCAGAAGTAATCTAAAATAATATGACTCCTAATTAAAATAAGTCAGCCTCAATTCCATGATAAGGTTATTAAAGAAATATTTCTGGAGCTGCTGTTGATGGAGAACCAACATAGCTAAACTTATTAAAAATAAATACCTATTAATCTTAATTCTTTTGCCTTAAGCATCTAAAAAATTAATTGCATATCCAAAATCACAAATAAGTATATTGAAATTATCATCCAATAATATATTTTCTAACTTTAGATCTCTATGAGCTACTCCTTTTTTATGGATTTCAGAAATGACTATGATTTTAGTAAAAGTTTACTTTATATTATTTACTTAAAGTAATGTCTTGAAAATTCTTCAGTGAATTTCTTAAGCTTTAAATATTATAACAGATTTCCCTATTTTGCATAGTCCATCATTATGCAACCATCACATTCACATTCTCTTACTCTAATGACTCCTGGAATGTTTTATAATAACTGCATCATTTTTATTTCATTTTCATATAATGATGACTATTATTATTTAAAGACCTTCATAGCCATCAATTGTCCACATCGATTCACTAATTAAACACTATAGACTTTTAAGAATTAAAATACTCCGCCGAATAGCCTTGTCCAATTTAAGTCACTACAAACATTTCAGAAAATATTAATATACTAATAAATATTTATTTATTTTTATAACATTCCATCATCCTGGTGTTAAATAATAATTTATAAAAATAACAAATACTATCTAATTTTTATATATTTAAACTTTTCTTCTAATAAAGGCTCCATTGTTTGCCTATACAAAATTTCATTTTAAGTATATTTTTGATCAAAATTACTATATACTGATTAATCTATTATATAAATAAATTACATTCAATAAGAAGATTATTATTGCAATATAAAAATAAAATATAACAAAATTAAACAATCCTCTAGAATATATTCTAATTTTATTTGATTAATATTTTCAAACTAAATATTAAGTCCAATTATTTTAGAGTATAATTTAAATTTATCAAAACAATAAATTGGTTAAATACATCCTATTATCCTATTTGAATTTATGGGGAGACATATCAAATTTAAAAACTCCTTATTTAAGTTTGAAATACCTATTTTTAATGAAATTTGTTTTTTACTAAATTTTTAGATTAAAAATTTATATCAATTGAATTTATTAACATAAATATTAAAACCCCGGCTTATTAATTTTTTAACTTTATTTATGAGTTAACTTATAGGAACTTTGTCCTTGGATACAAATGCTTATGTAGATTACAATATTAGTGAGAATATGTCAAATAATGCATTGGAAAATTCCGATTTATTAAAAGTGAGATTAGGTAAGATAAAAGGAATGAAAGTTTGCAATTTTAAATCATTTGAAAATGAGCATTATATAGGTCCATTTACTAAATTTACAAGTATTATAGGACCAAATGGAGGAGGTATATAATAGTTTAATAATATAGGAAAGTCAAATGTTTTGGATGCAATTTAATTTGTATTAGGAATATCAATAAGGTCAATGAGATGTCATAGAGCAGAGGAATTAATTTATAGTTAATCAATGTATTACAAAAATTATTAGGAAGAGGATAGATAAGCCTATGTGGAAATAATTTTTGAGGCCATTAATTACATTGACACTTAAATTTCACTAAAAAGAACTGTAAATAAATAATAGCAAACATAAGTTTATATTGGTGATTAATAAGTTGCTGAGAAGGAGTTAAGTTCATTTCTCCTGTTGTCTAAAATTATATTACCTGCTAAGAATTTTATTATGTTATAAGGAGATACTGATACATTGACAACAATTGAGCCTAAAAAATTAACAGAATTATTTGAATATGTAAGTGGGAGTGTTCAATATAAAAATACTTGTTAACAGATCTAGAGTGAATTAAATAGAGTAGTTATTAGAATGAGGGAATTACAATTTTAAAGAGGAGCAATGAGAACAGAATAAAAGAAAGTAAAAGAATTAAAAAATACTTCAGACAAATACAAAAAAATTAATGATGAAATAAACTAATTGAAATTGAAATAGAAATTGTTTGAGCTTAAATAGATAGATAATGAATTAGAAGATATATCAAAGCAATTGACATAGAATAAAAATGATGAATCTGATTAAAATAGTGAAAATAAGAAATTGGTTGAAGATATTTAATAATGTGATTTGGAGATTGAGAAATTAAAATAGGAACTTAATTAGATTGAAGAAAATGAGAAAAAGATTAAGAAGGATGAGAAATCTAAAGTATATGATACAACTTCTATTGATTTAGAAATAGAATTATTAAGAAAGTAAGTATCAACATACGAAGGGTTATTGGGTAAATTGAAAAAGGATATAAATTATCAGATGGAGATGATAGAAGAAGTATAGACAGATCTTGATGGTAAAACATAGCATTTATAAAAAATAAAATCTTAAAGTAATTTAAAATTATCTAAGAAGTTAATGGAAGAATTCTAAGAATTGTAAATGAAATTTAAAATATAGAATTAACAAATATAATCTGAATTAGAAAAATTATAAGAAAAATAAGGAGTAGCATAAAAGATATATGATTAAATTGATGATGAAATTAAATAATATACAGATGATCGCAAAGAATTAGTATAAGCAATTGAAGAATAGAATACTTAATTGAAATATGTGAAGGATGAATTTGATGTATTAAAAGATAGACATTAAAATACTTAAAAGAGAATTGATGAATTATCTAGATAAAATTAAATTGAGGAAAATGAATTAAAATCACTTTAACAACATAAAATAGAATAAGAGAGATAATTAAGATTGATTGAAGTTTAAGAGACTGAGAATATAGATGAAAAATAGACATAATTATTGATTTAATAGTTAAAATCTATGTTCAAAGATTTTAGAGGAGAATTGTCTAGTTTATGTAATCCTGATTAATAATAATTTGCTATCCCATTGAAAGTAGCTCTTGGTTAGAGATTGCTTTGTGCATTAGTTGTTGATTCTGAGAAGACAGCAAAGGAAATCAATATGCATCTAAGATCTCTTGATATAGTTAAGGAGCTTATTATATTGAATAGAGTTAAAAATAACAAGGATGAATCTGAATTAAGAGAAAATGTTGAATAATTTGTATAATAATATAGAAGATAGACAAGAGCAGGTAAAGCATATTTGGCAATTGATATAATTAAGTATGATTAATGTTTAGATAAAGTTTTAAAATCATTATTAAATGGAGTAGTAGTTTGTGATTCATATTAATTAGCTATTTAATTATAGAAAGAGAGAATTCAAGATGTTAAATAGATAATTACATTAGATGGAATTACTTTGGCAACATCAGGTATGATTGTTTTTAATGGATCATAATAAAGATTATCAGAGATGAGAAATTTTAGATCAAATAATTAAAGAATTTAATAAAAAGGACCAAAAGAATCTAAAGAGTAGTTAATTAAGTCGATTGATGATTTGTAAAATAAAATCAAGACTCTCAAAAATGTTAGTGTTTAAGATGATCTTAAATATCAATCTGCATTAAAAATGAAATTAGAAGAATAATAGGCTTAATTGTCAAATAAATAAATTTCATTGTAAAAATCAATATCAATGTATAATGAGAAATTAAAATAAGTTGATAAATTATTAGATGAACTTTATATTGAAATAAATAAACGAAAAGTATAATTGAAGGAATTTGATGAATAAAATGAAAAACTTGTTAATTAAATATAAAACTAATAAAAAGTTGCATATTAAGATTTTGCTAAAAGAAATTCAATAAGTTTGCAAGACTTAAATTAATTAGATTTTTAATAAAATATAGGTAAATAATTAGAAATAAAATCACAATAATTGAATAAATTGTAAGTGTAAAAATAAAGTATGGAATAATATTTAGATGAATTAAAAAAGAAATAAGAAGATTTTTAAAATAATATAAAATCTAAAATTGAAGCTATTAATAATTATGAATTAAAAAAAAATGATCTCCAATCAAATCATGAATAAAAGAATAAAGATTTAGTTTAGTAGTCCCATAAATAACAAGAAATTATTTAAAGACTAAAAACTTAATAAAAAAAGTTATTTAATTTAACTGATTTGAGAAATCAATAAGTTAGAAAAGGAGTAGATAAAAAATAATAAATCAATTTAATTAATAGAAAATTAGAATAATTAAAATTCTAAAGAGGAAGATTAATAGAATTATGTGAAATTGAATCTATTCCTGTTAGATTTAAGAGATCTTAAGGAACATTTCAACCTTCATTAAATTTTGATGATGATTAATAAATGGATATGGAAACAATTGATTACACTTCTATTAAAAATGATTTGAAACATTCAAATTGGAATAAATTAATTGAAGAGATAAATGTAGAATTAGAAATTAAGGAATAAGAAATTACTAAGTATTTATCAGAAAATTTACAGGTTGGTTTGATTGGAGCTAAAACAGATGAAAAATTTGTCTAATTGGAAACTAATATAGAATCATTAGGAAGATCAATTAAAGAATTATAAAATAGAGAAACTGAATTAAGTGATTAATTAGTATAAACATAATAATTAAGAAAGGATAGATTTGATAAATTATTTGATAGAGTAGAAAAGGAAATCAAAATTTTATATTAAAAACTAACTGAAAATCAAAATAGAGTAGGTGGAACTGTCCTTCTCTATATGGAAAACAAAGAAGAACCATTTGAAGGAGGATTGATATATACACCTAATCCTCCTAATAAAAAATATATTTTTGATAATTCTGAACAGCTTTCTGGAGGAGAAAAAGCAATAGCATCAATAGCACTTTTGTTAGCATTGAATGCAGCCATTGATGCTCCATTTATTTTGCTCGATGAAGTAGATGCTCATTTGGACTAAGATAATGCTGATAAGTATGATTTTATTTTAAATAATAATAGATTACAAAAAATTGTGAAACTGCTGTCGAATTAAATCTAGTTTGTGCTGGTAAGTCATAATCCAGATGTGTTTGCTCATTCAGATTCACTTGTAGGAGTAACTATCCAACATTCTAAAACTACTAGTGAAGCTTTTTCATTATTACTTTGAAATTTGAAAGTTTTGTTATTATTTATATTGTATTTAACTGTTGAAGAAATGAAAAGAGTTATATAATAAAAAACAATTAATAAAAGATACATAATAATAAAGTTAAAAATATATTGATGATATTGAATTTATATATTTATATTTGGATAATAAAATGGATAGACAGGGGATAGACACAATTTATAAAACTGATTCTTCAAGATTAATGACAATGCGAAATAATACAGAAACCTTAAGCAAGATATTATTATTAATCTAAGTCATCAACAATTTAGGATTTGATAGTCGACCAGGATTAGGGTTATAATTAATTGAACAATAAATTCCTGAGAGTTGTGTTGATGATGATAATGAACTTTATGCATCAGAAAATTCCTCTATTTCAAATTAAAGTAGACACCAAAGTAGAAAGGAATCAAGAGTGGAATCCCTTAGTAAAATAATGAAGGAAACACAAAAAATTTAATCAGATGATCTTCATTAGCCAATAGGAGGTTGGGATAATAAAATATGGTAAAAAGGAGCATTAAGAATTATGACTTATGTTATTAGATTTGTGATGGCATTATTAATCAATTCTGAGAAGTTCAAATTTACATTTATGAAAAAAAGACAATTTTATGCTATAAATGATTAATCAGCAATCTTTGATTTTTATGAATAGAGATTTTTAATACGAGGCAAAAAGAAACTTAGTTATTCAGTAATTATATAAAATTAATTAAGTAAATACTTAAATTTAGAATTCAAAATAATTGCTTATATTAATCTTGCCATATATTTTTGTAATATGTTGTTTACAAGATTATTTTTATTATAGTTCCAACTAGCACACCAAAACTAATATGGGATGTATTTCTGTTGATAATTCTATCAATTTAGATGGTATTTGTGCCATTAAAGATTTGTTTTTAAATTGAAATTACTTAAGAGTTATTATAATTCTTTTTATTGACATTACCACTCTATGTTTACTTAATAGAAATTATATTAAATTTTTTAACAGGATTTTATGAACATGGAGTATTGGTAATAGATTAAAAATAAATTGCATTACATTATTTAAAATCTACCTTTTGTTATGATTTTCTAAGTGTAATGCCATAATTTATAAGTGTTATAAGTGATGAATCCCAAATTTTTGAGATTCTCTTATTGATACGTTTAAAAAGATTAATATTGCTTGCAGATACATTAGAAGAAACATTAAATTTGAGATAACATTATTAAACATTCATTGATGTAGTTCGTTTGTTGATTTAATTTCTATTTTTGTCTCATTTATTTGGATGTGTATGGCATTACATAGGAGTCCTAGAAGAAGAATTTGGGTATTTTTGTTTTAGATATATTGATTTAAGATATGATCAGAATTGGATCAAGTAGAAAAACATTGATGGAGAATCCTGGTTTGTTAGATATGTTTTTTCAATATACTGGAGTTCTATTACTACATTGACCATTGGATATGGAGATGTTATACCAGTAAGTTCTGTTGAAAGAATGTTTGTTGTAATTGTAGCAGTAGTAAGTAGTGTTGTATTTGCATATACAATTTCGAGTATTGGAAATATTTTTAGTTAATTAAATGAAAATAAAAAGAATTAGAGACATAAAATGTTTTTAATAAAGAAGTTTATTGATGAAAGAAATGTAAATAAAGTATTGGCAAACAAAGTCAAAAAGTTTTTTGAATATTTTATTTAGATTGATCATACTTCAGATAATGAATGTGTTAAATTAATTGAGAAATTAGATCCAACTTTGAAAACAGAATTAAAGATAGATATCTATAGAAAATTTATATCAAATTCTAAATTAATATCTGCTACATTCTCTGATATAATGTTAAATGAAATATGTTAATTAGTTAAAGAAAAATAATATATGCCTGATGAATTTATTGTTATTTCAGATTAAGAAATAAATGAGTTGTATTTTGTATTAGAAGGTGAAATCTCATTAATAGTAGAATTAAATAAATGTATTATATATATTATTCATAATTTAGAAAAGAATAAAGTCTCGTAATTGTCTCTTATTAAAAAAAATGAGGTTTTGGGAGAAAAGTATTTTCTTACTAATGCTAAATTACCTTTTTCTGCTAAAGCCTAGAGTTTTGTAAGAGTTGCTGTTTTGGATAAATAACAATTAAATATCTTACTTCAAAAATATCCTGAAGAATTCGAAAAATATAAATAAGCACTAAATAAAGTATAATTATAAGAAAGAATAAAATTGGCAGGTTGTGAATTATGCTATTAAAATCATAAAGTTTTAGAGTGTCCTTTTGTATTCTATTAACCAAATGTTAGATTTATTGTTAAACGATAATATCTTTAAGAATAAGCAAGACAATAATTTCAACGAAGACAAGCTAAATCGCATGTATTATTAAATTATTTTTAGTTAGAATTCTAAAAGTGATCGATTAGGCATATAATATCGTTTAGTAACATATGCTTTAGAAAATAATTTAATTTAAGAAGAATCTATAAATGATTCTATAATTAAGAAAATGGATTTGTAATGTTTAGAACATCAAAAAAACTTATTTAGAACATGTACTGATTCTTCTATTAATACTCTAATAAAAAATAACATAAATCCTAATTTTTAGAGTGGAGGTAAGGAAAGTCTACATGAGAGTCAAGATTAAATAATGAGATAAAATTCAAATAATACTCATAATCCTAGACCTAGTTTTACAGGAATAGGTAGTACAAAATAAATGTCTACATTGAAATTAATCAAATTAACTAGTAAAAAGTAAGAAAAGTAAGAAGTATTTGAAAAGATTGAACTAAAAGTACCTGAAAAAATAGTTTTATAAGATATTTGTGAACATTCATCAGATTCAGATTTATAATCACCTGATAAGACAAAATTAACAAAATAAAATAGTTTTACTTTTTGTGCATCATCAGATTTCAAATCTTAATTAAAGATAGAATATTATTAAAAACTAATTATTAATGAATTGGATGGATTAGATAAATTTTAAGAATATTAATTTTATTATCCTTAATACAATGTAGAAAAAGTAATTGAAACAATTAATGAAAAATATAAATTAAAAAGACTCAAACAATCTAAAACATTAATTAGAAGATAAAGTAAATATTTAACATCTTATCCAACGGTATCAATAAGAAGAAAAAGAAGTGGAATTGTTGGGGAAGAAATTATACATGAGAATTGATAATAAATATATTATTACTTATCTCACTCATTCAACTTATCAAAGTTAATATTATCAAAGGCATTTATACTTTGTTTGGTTAATAAATATGTCAAGGTTTCATCAAATCTTACTAAGTCTATAATTTATTTAATATTATATTGATACCAAAATACTACATAAATAATCTAAATTGATCAACATCTTAAAATGCCAAAAGTTAAGCTAAATATTCTAATTCTATATTTGATATATATCTAAGAATTAATTAATTATTTTATACGTTTTTACTATTTATTTTAATGCTTTTACTCTTATTCTAACTAAAAAATGATTAATAATACTTCCCATGGTCTCACTAGATTCTTTATAATCCTTAAATAGTTTTACATAATTTCCACATTTATATGATTCTCTTATTCTAAAAATTCATTAATATATTTTTATACCCAAGAGCAAATTTAATTCTCTAATCATCTGGATTCTAATGTAATATTTTTACTAATTAATCCTATTTATTTAACATAGTTAGATAAACAATTCTATAACTATCAAATTCAACTTTATTTCCTATAAAATTTGCATCTTTTCCTTCACTTATGCTAATCATGTCATACAAATCACATAACATAGTCCAACAACTTTCATATCTTGGAAAATCTCCACATTCTAAACAAATTCTAGCATTTTCTTCATACACTTAAACTGTAAATCTATTTTCTATATGTTGAACTAATAAATCTTATCTAATTGATCTGAACTACTCAATTGTAAAATTATAATCTGCCTAATAGTTTTTCCATTTCTCTAGAATATTATTTAAAGCTTTTTTTAAAATATGTTCAGGTCTAATGGTATTAGGATCAGGTAAACCAGTAAGTCTATAATATGGTTTTTCTAAATCTTCACAAGTTCCCTTAAAAATAAATTTAATTCCATTATACTGTAATTTTCATATTAGTTGAAATATATTGGTCTTCTTCTTCTATTTTTTTTTTAATCTATTTTTATTGTTATTTAATCTATATTGAAGCATTGGGCTGTAATTTTCCAAATTATAACATTGCCAAATCTATACTATAGTCAATTTTCTTATTTTTCATATGATGTTGATTTATAGTATCAACTTATTACTATTTCAGTTAATCGTTTAAAGACATCAAATTTTAAATACTAGTAGATGCTGTAATTTCTATTATTAAGAACCATTACTTTACGCTGGTCCAATAGGTTGGGCTTAACTTGGAGCCCCAAATTTACTTGTTGAGCCTAATGAATTCAATGCCTAAGCTGTGCTTTGTTTTAATTGCAGAGATTAAGAGAATAACGACTAAGTTCTTATTTAATTCTCTCTAGGAAGTGTTGGCAATGGAAATTTAGACCAATCCCTTATACTGTATTCATTTTTCCGTTTGGCTTCTGCAATTGTAGCCTTTAAATATTGGTCCATGAGATTTCGCTCAACATCAGATTGACATTTATTAAATGCCCTCTCTACATACTATTTCACAGTAACAGAGGATTATTCGTTAAATATTTCTCTGGAATTACAAAATCTCGCACCTTTAAAGTAATTAAATTAATCATACTAACTAAATTAGGCATATCAACATTTAACTTTCGGTATAAGTAAGAGAATATCTTTATTTCATTTTCCCATCTTGAAGGTTGATCCAACTCTGAAACGTCTACTGGAGGTAAAAATTGATTCTACTCTTTCTCGATCCTATCATTCATTGCATTTTTTTATTATTAATCTTGAACTTATTGCGTATTTTATGGCTACTATGGTTATTGTTGATTCACTTGTTAGAGTGGTTAGGATACTTTCTATTGGGAATTCATAGTAGGATTAGATTGTTGGATATACTATTACTAAGGTCTGTACATGTTATTGAGATTACCCATCAGATTGTTTTGTTCTAGCTTTAAATAATCAAATACATTGAGCTTGTAACATTTGATAATTATATGGATGATATTGATTATATTGATATTGATTTGGCATCATTTGCTAATACCCATATGGCATATATTAGTTATACCCATAATAGTTTTGATACATAGATTACTATTACGATTAATATGGATTTAAAGAAATCTTCTCTGCTCTCATTGCATCTTCTATTGTTGATCTTTTATTATTATTCATTTTTAATTAAATGATTAATGTGTTTCAATATAACACAATTTATCAATAGATAAATTATTAGTTTTCCTGCAAATAACAATAAAAAATACACAAGATTATTTATTTCTAAATTGCTATTCACCTATATTTTTAGTATCTAACAAAATATCATGGAAAATATTAAATTATCATATACTTTATAAAATGTCAACAGAATTAATCTGAATTATGATGTATTAAGCATAAATTTGATCAATAAAAATGAAAAAAATAGATTAGATATAAATATTTAAAATATATTTTTAATTAGACTATCGTTTTTATACTTATAATGTCATAAATCTGTTAATCTTGATAGTTTCTAAACTCTATTAAGTAAATAATCTCCCTATTTAATTAAATTATTATAGAGTTAATTTCTATCATCAGCCCTAGATGATTCTATGATTCCAGCAACTTTATCAATTTTACAATTAATTCTTCTTGATGATATTAATTCACTCAATTCTCTAATAAATAAAAGAATTATATACCTATCAATAAATTATACTCCTACTCCAAATGCTTTTGCCATATTATTTAATGTTACTGTTTTATAACTTTCCAAAAACTGAGAGTAAAAAACTACTCTATATTCTCTGATTAAATATTTACGATGTATACTTAAGTATTGATCATGAGAAAGATTTTCATTAATAATAGCTAAAAAATAGATTATATTTATACCAAACTTCTAGAAGAGTGTTTTATAATCACATTATAAAAATGATTCCAAGAAACTTTTCAATACTTGATTTTCCCTTAATACTCCAACTACTTCTGGATTTTAATGTACTTTCTTTTTTAAAGATTATCTATCCAAACATATGATACTTGTTAAAATTGTATAACTAACAATTTCATTATAGGATATGATTTCAGATGAATTGAATGTAGCAACAGAGTCTAAGAATAAATTACATGCTTTTGTAATATCTCTAATCATTAAACAATAAATTCCTTCATAAACTTTGAGTCTATTCTTTCTTTCCCAATCACCTCCTTAATCCAATAATATTTATTATTAATTCAAATGCTCCTTAAATTTTTCAAGGTTTCTTTATTTTAAATATATTTGTAAAATTAAGAAATGGACATCCATTTTTTTTCCAATACCAACAGATTTAGGTAATGTATCAATATAGGTTTTAATAGCCTCAAATAATAATACAAATGTACATCTTCATATTTATTATATTTTTATTGCAATGTAGCCTTTTCAAGCATTGCATCTCTAACTTCAACATCACCTAAATTCTCTTAAGAATCTTTTATTTTATTCTCAACTGCCTCTAACTATTCTTCAAAAGTTTTCTCTTACTCCATTTTAATTTTAAATTTAATTAATACTAATCTCAATATAAGTTTTAATTACTTCAAATCTTAATTCTTCTAGATGTATCAAATGTATATATATTTTATGAATAAACTCATTTATTTTAACATCATAATCTCTTATTAATTCAATTTTGATCTTAGTACAATATTAAATTGGTTCAAAATTGAAAAATATTTCGAATTAGATAATATTAATTTAGGGCAAACACAAAAATATATAGTTTTTAGAGATATATATTAATTAATAAAGGGATTATTGTATATATCATAAAAAGATATATTTATTCAAAGGGAAATTACTAGAATTAGTAAAATAAATTATTAAAAGTATATAATTGATTTAATGATTATAATAATATTTAAATTAATATAAATACAATTAATGAATAAAATAAATTTATAAAAGAAACAAAAATAAAAATAAAAGTTTATTCCTTTAGGATTTGTAATCAAATACGATCCTCCTGTTATTGGTATTAAATAAATATGTAAATTAAAGGATTATTATATAAGAGAAGTATATAAGAAAATAAAAAAAAAGTTTATAACATTCATTTATAAAATCTAATAAGATTAGATGATGAAGTTGAAATAACTAAGAAGTTATTTGATGAACATCCAGAATTTTTGGATCCTGATATCATTGAACCTGAATAAGTTTTAGGTTTAGTATAGAGATTGATCGAATTTAGATAGATAATGGAAAAAGAAGATGAAAATGAATATTAAGATGAGGAGACTGATAGTCATATAATTGATGAAATGTTTGATTGATAATTTTATCATGATATATATTTTGATCAATATTCAATTTTGATATGCACTAAAACGTAGGAATTCACTAAAGGTTTAAACTAAGAATTTAATAATGGAACTATTCTATAACCTGTCCTTAAATTAAGTGGAGACATACAATACTAACCCAATAAGGAATCTCCCAACATTGAATAACTATAAGCTTAAATATAGATAACATCTTATTAAGCATGTTGAAGTTGAATAATACATTAATAATTAAAGATTGGATGATATCCATTATCTTAAACAACTTCTGTTCTCCATTTATCAGATTTATTAACATCATCTTTATTTCCAGCTACTCTAATTTTAATATATGGATCAACAATTTCTTCTTATCTACGTTTCTATTCTTCCCAAACAAGATTAGTAGCACTAATGATGCGTACATATATATTCATTCTTACATCTTTATTAGATTTCAAGACATAAGAACTATTGAGAAACATTCCATAATTCTACAACATAAATAAATCTTTAGTTTGAATATTCAAAGCAACCATTTAAGCTCCTGCTGTCCAAGATGGGAATGGATCATAATTACTTGAATCAAATCTTAATCCTAAAGGATAAACTCTAACAAAGTAATTTTCAACATATTCATAGAATTTGCCTTGACTCTTCTTTATTACATCTTATATTTTATCTTCTGAAACACTAGATACAATCCAAACTAATTCTGGATTTTAATCTAATTTTAATGATACTGCATATAATGAAGTAATTTCCAATAATTCTCTACATATTTTCTTATGATGTTCATCAAGTGTTTAACTAAATTATTTAACATTTGATTAAAAGTTTTGATCATCATCTTCTTCAAATCTAATAAACATATCATCTTATGATTATGTATTGAATAATGTGATAGAATGAGTTTATATTTTCTCTATTAAAAATGAATCATCTGCTTTATATTTAACTAGAACTTTTCTTTACAATTATTATAAGGTAGAAAACTTCTCTTATTTATAATCTTTAATCACAAATAACATATCTCCAAGAATACTTTATAATAGTTCAGCTATCCTCTTTTATTATTTTAAACAACAATGCATTTCAAGTGATAAAATAGCAGGATTATTATCTTTATAGAAAGCAAAATCTCTTACTGTAATAATAACATCTTTGAATTTGATATCATTAACTAATGTATGTCCATGAGTAACCTTTGGTTCTCCATCTTCACCATCCCAACAATCTAATTCAACACATTTAAATCCCATTTTAAATGCATCTTAATATGCATAACAACTTGATTCACCAGTCAATTAATTTGTTTCTAAATAAGTATTATGTGATGAATTAATTAAATATTTAGTGATTGGATAAGATAAATCTATTGTCATGGATTGAAATAGTGTATTCTCTTCACTAAATATAAGATTCTAGAAATCATAAAAATTGTATTATTTTCTTTTGGTTTAATAATCATTTTATCCTTGTTCAATTTTGAAAAACTATTATAAGTCTTTATCTGTCATTAACATTGCTTGGAGTGGATCTTCAAACATTCCTTCTTGTTTACTACTATATTTTTAATATAATTCTGTCAATTCATGTCTACGTGTTATGTCCATTAATAATTTATATAAGGTTGCTTCATCTAATTGATTATTCTTTTGATTTTTCTCAAAGATTTATATTAATTTTCTTTCTGGAATCTCAATTTGTAATTCTCCTATTAAGAATTAAAATTCTTTAAAGTTAAGTTTATTATCCATATCAATGTCTGCTTTAGTGATCAATTTGAGAGCACTACTCCAAATTTAATTATAACTATCAAGTTATTTCTAGATTCTATTTGCTTCCATAATTAAATAATCTAATCCTTCTTTGAATGTGATCAATTAGAAAGGACTTTCAAAATAAAACTTTATGTATTCTCCTTAATTGTTGATTACTTTTAGTTTATTTTGTTCCTTCTATTAAATGTCTGAGATCTAAGTGAGATCAAAATAGGTACTAAATATGCCTTATGGATCAAGCTAAGATACAGATATGATAGATGATTACCATTTAGATCATTCGAACCTCAGTTGGACTTAACAATAAAATAATTTAAGTACGTTTCATCTTGTGCAATTTCACTTTTAGAAGAACTCCATAAACTAATAAATTGACACCTTAATGATTGATTTTATTCATAAATATGGGATTAAAGATAATTATATTATTAATTTCATTTATTTTCAGATAATAGTAATTGTTTGAGTAGAAAATCAGCTCCATTTATTGGTGGATCAGCAGATTCAAATTTCTCAATGATTGGAACAATATTTTATACTTCCCATTAATCTCGAAAACTTAGACGTTTGTCAATCATTAAACACATTAATTTAACAATACTTTACATCAATTCATTCTCAATAGGAACTTATAATAATTGTATAATATAGGGCATTAAGCCTTGTTGTACTTTCTCCAAATATTTTTCATCTTCTATATTAAGATGACAAATCTTAAATATTGTATTGATTGCTTCTGCTTTTAAAAAGTCAACATCTTTTATTTCAACAAAATATGCATCACTAATGAGAACAACAACTGAGAAGAAGGAATCAAGTTTATCTCTAAGATCCATATCTCTACTGATACATTTTGTGTATATCTTAAAACACATAGCTAAGACTTATGCAGAATATAATGCAAATCCTTTATGTTTTTAAATGATTCCAATTAAAGTATTCATAATATCCAACTAAAGATAGGCTTCAATATTCTGTACAATAGTCATTAAAGAATAGATTAATTTTAAAGTATATAATAATACATTCTAATTATTAGTGGACAATTTACTATTAATAAGTGCTATCCCATTTTCTTTCATAATTTAATATTTAAATTCTTTTGAATTTGCACACATATTGTAAAGAGCAACACAAGCATAAGTACTTAACATAGGATGATCAGATTAATATACTATTAGTAATGGTGATATTAATCCTTTTTGAAGATTAATGATTTACTCTGTGATTTATTCTTTATCTTTTGAATGATAAGTGATAATGTGTTTGCAAGTAGCTAATTTAGTAGTTTTCCCATGAATTAACAAATGCATTAATAAATCAATATATTATTATTGTTAATCTTTCTTCAAAAGTTCTTCTTTAAATAAATCTGTATCTAAAAAAGAAATCATAACCCTTTCATTAAAAATGTATTTTTGATAAGCTATTTTTGGAAACTTTTTAGATACTTCTTCTATAATAAAATCATTACTAACTCCTGATTATTCTGATACAGAATATAAACAGAAATCAAATACCTTTAAAACATCATCCTTATAATAATTATGTGCTTTCATTATTGTCTTAAATTTGAAACTAGAATCATAACCTCCATCTAATTAAGAAGCAAGATATCTTGATACTTTATATATGTATATCCTTGCTTTCTCTTATTTTTATTTTTCAGAAAGTTTAAGTTCAGAAAACTAATTTGCTAAATTCTTTTTAAATCCATCCAAAATTACAGCAGGTCTCTTATTTTAGTCTAATTCTTTCTCATTATCAGATTTATTAAATAATATTTTGAAACCCTAAATAATAGGAATAACCAAAGTTTCTCTAATTTTTGGAGTAATCTAGTGTTTTTATTATACATAAAACATCCAATCTTCATCAAAAACAAGACTATCAGCCATCAATTATATGAATCCTTTGTAAATAGGATCCATTGGTTTTAAATCAGATGCATAAATTGAATCTGCAGCATCTCTCATAATATTCAACCAATAATAATCTGAATATAATTATTTAAATGCAGCAATATAAGCTTCTCCAGCATTTTTTTTTTCTTCTTCTCCATCTTCTTCATTTTCTGATTCTTATAATTATTCTTCCAATTCTTATTATTCTTATTCAGCCTCTGGATTGTTATCTTCAACTTTGCATTTTGGATCATAAAGAAATGTAAGTACAATATCAACAAAATTCTCTAAATATGGTGGATGATATTTCCTTCTCATCATAATTACAGCATATTCCATTTCTATAGTTTGTTTAGATGTTTTTCTCTTTTTAGATCCTTATTAAGGTTCATCTTAATGTTTAGTAACAACCTTTGCTCTTGTTTGCCAACACTTCCATTCAGCTTAATCATTATATAAATTTCTTCTTTTAAAATAAGGTGCTGAATGAGTTATCCAATATTTATCTTCTTCTGCTAAAGCATTATGTACATAATATTCAGCATAATATTGTATATCTTAATGATTGTGCATATGTTCCAATACCTCAAGTTCATTAGTTTCTGAAACCTGCAAAGTAAATTAAGATTTGTTTTATCCATTACGATATAACCCTTTCTTTGTATTCTAATAAGAATTAGGAAAGAAAATGTTATATCCATTTAATACATGCATAATATATTTATACATTTCTTGATTCTCCATTAATTCTACTTATGGTTTCTTTAACATTGTCACTTAATAATTATAATCTCTAAACTTTCCTTTATAAGTTGGTAATTCACGAACCTCCAAAAACTTATGCATATAATCTGTTTTCCAACCTTACTAAATAAATTTGATCACATCTCTTCTTTCTAAACAATGAATATTCATTTTGAGTGGTACATTCTTGGGTCTTTTTGCATTAAAATGAATCTAAAGTAAATATATATCCTAAGATGAAACAATCAAACGATCAATACATTAAAAACTTACTTTTGCTTCCAATACATCAAATCCTTCTTTCAAAAAGAATATAGAAGTATTTCCTAATATCATAAAATATCGATTATCGTTATGTTGAATCAAAGTCATATATTCCACACCCATTTCAAATAGAGATGATAAAGCATTCTTAGTTGTTACACTAATCATCTAAATGTATTTTATTTATTTATTTTGATTATCTATACAATATATGATATAAATATATATTAATATTATGGATAGTCCAGTCACAATATTTTCATTAGTAGGTAGTAGTGCAACTGGTTTTGCCCTCTATCAATTAGTACCATTGCTTTAACTATTGAAGAAGAAATACATATAATACCAATAAATCAATGAATTTACACCCACATCTCTTTTAAATTATTTCAATTAAACACAATAAACTACAGTTGAAGCATTCATAGCAGGAGAATTAACCTCTGATAGTCCAATCATTTCAAAAGTACCACTCATTATAAGTGAAAAGAAAATCTATTATATATATGAAAATGGCATGTATGTTCAATGTAAATTATTTCATAGAAAAAAATTAATCAAAACTATCCAACATGGTTCATCTTAATTAAGTGTTGCTGACTATTATAATAAAATTGAAATATGGAGAAATTCAACACTTAATTCCTAATTTTCTATGAGTCATATATGGGATAAATTTCTACCTAAATAATTAAGTATCTTTTAAAGATTAGCAAATTTCATTTTAAAAACAATAAATTTATTCAAAATAAATAAAGTATTTTTGAAAGGTTTTCATACTGGATTACTAGAAAGAGAATATGGTATTATAGCAAAAGAATTCTATGTATTATATGGAGAAGTTATACTTGATAAAAAGCTAAATAAAATGTTTCTTTAAAATCCAAAATACATTCTAAAAAGCAAAAAATAATTATTATAGTTAATATAATAGCAGATTAAATTTAGGAAGATAACAATAGCAATCCTAGTTACTATATTTTCTATTTGGACATATATTTTTGGTTGTAGTGTTAAAAATATAATATTTAAAATTCTTAATGATAGATAAAAGGCAAGATTAGATAAATTAAGAGGTTAAAAATACTTAGAAATTAATAATTATGAATGTTAAATTTGTTATGAAAGACCTAGAAATATTATTATTAAACCATGTAAACATTTAACAATTTGTCATGAATGTTTATAAAGACTTAAATAACCAAAATGTCCAATATGCAAATAATAGATAGAAGATTAAATTGAAATCTTTTTTACTTGAAAATTATATAATGCAATTGATTATTATATCAACATTCATCTACATCCGAATAAACAGATTCATCAGCTTCTGCTAAATTTTCTAAAATCTCAATTATTCTGGCTTGCTTTAATTTCTCACATTCCTACTCATTTTTAGCCAATAAAGACCCTGTAAAACATACTGCATTAAATGATACTCCATTATAAGTTGATTTTTTTCGAACTACTATCATCATAAACTCTTAAGTCATTATTAAATTATGTTTGAAATCTTTAATGTCATCTACTTGACATTTATTTAATAACTTTTCATAAGTCTCATAAATTAAATTCTATTACTCTAACTCATCACCATTCTTGTTTTATAATAAATCTTGATTAAAAAATAAAATAAAATGCTTAATCTTTTTTAAGTACCTTAACTTTGTAAATTTGCTTGGCTATTTCACACTTCTCTCAAACCACCATTCTCTTATATGATTTAATATATTTGCACTTTAAAATGCTAATTTAGACACAATTTAAACATGTTTGTGATCTAAAGAAGCCCCTGCCTCACTATGAGAATTAAAAAATGCAAATCCTTCTACTGCACATAACACATCATAAGTTAAACTTAAGTATTCTTTGCTGAACTTTTCAGTTTAATGAATAAATTATTCTGGTACCAATAATGTATGCTATGGATATACAGGATATTTATTCAATAAAAGATTATATTTCTAAAGTTTCAATACTAACTATCCTGGTTAGAAAGGTTCAATTAAAGGATTAATCTATAATTATACTTCCACTTACATTTTATTAATGACCGACTGGTTTATTGGCAAGAGATTTTACTAATTTTATATGAAACTCTATTCCTTATTCATTTTTAGAAAAAGTTTGTAAAATATCAAATGGTTCAACAAACCCTTAATTAGCACTATCATTATAACATTGTATTATCTATTTTTTTATATTTTCACGAAGCTCTGCTTTTGTAAACTAAATATACCATATACTCACACTACCCCTCTAAATATTCTATAAATTCCATAACTAAATCCTAAAGCAACAACTCCAAATAACCCTTTTGAGAATATTTGTGATTTCATATGTAATTAATTTAATATACTATATATAATTACATTGTAAACAATTTTAGATTAAATAATTATACTAAGTAGTATTAATGAATTAAATATGTTGAAATCATTTAGATATATAAATTATTATTTATGTTTTCATTTTTGATGTATATAATTATTTGTTTATTAAAGATTATCATCTTCTTTTTTTTTCGATTCTAATCTTCTTTAAGTACTTTTTCTAACAATGTTTTCATCTAAAATAATAAATAATTGAAATTACAAATTCTTGATTTAGTTATCATTAATTCAATACAAAATCCAAAGATAAATGCATTTCTAAAATGTTTAAAATACATCTTTCTTGCTTTTTATTAAACAGTTTATAATTTCTCTGCTGTAACTTCAAATGTATAAAACTTTCCTAATTTCTCTTAATCTTTTGATTATTTAGACATTTTTCTTTATATTTATTATATATATTAATCAATTTTATTAATATTCTTATAAAAATGTTTTCTTTTTAATATTAATTATCATACATTAAATAATTAATATTAATGAAATTCAATCTAAATTAATTCTTAAATTTCTATTATTTTTCCACTATCTAATACTTAAATTATATTTCATTAATTTATATTAGAATAATCCTAAATTTAAAAAGAATAGAGTACCAAAATTATGTTTAATAGAAATAAAATTGATAATGTAATATAATAATGAATAATTTATTACTTGTATCTATTTATAAGAGTAGAGTAATATATTACATCATCTTTGTTGTTTATTTTATGTTTCATAAGTGTATTTGTTAATATGAATTAATTTTATTAAAACATTGACTAATTGAATTTTATAACAATGACTATCACTAATTTTAGAATTCATTAAATTGTAGAAATAATTACAGAAAATATTCATAGAAATGATGTTAATGTAATAAAATCAGGTGTTTGTGTAATAAAAATTAATATATTCTTAATAGAGACATAATTATTACAATGACGTCCTCTCAATTTAATTTATCACTTAATATATCTCATAATTTAGTTTGATTTAATTTAAAATTGATTTGTTTTGTAAAATATGGATCCAAAAGTATAAATCTAGCAGTGCCAGATACTTAGTTCAATTCATTCTTCTTGCGGGGATGATTAAGAAATTTGTTCTAGATAAGGCTCCCATAGTAATAATGACTCAGACTCCTCTTTCAGTTTAGCAGATTAAGAGAGGGAATGTAAGAAATTATTGATTTAATCATCAAATGAACAAGAGATGACAAAAAGAAGGAGAGGTATAATAATATTTAAATTTTAAATCAGGTAAACATGGCCTCAAGTATGCAAAAATAAACAACGATTTGAGAGAGGGTTTGATCAAATAAGTCACATCAACTGGATGCACAATTAAAAGTGCAGCATAATAACTTGGTATCAACTTCTCAACTGCAAAGGCGATCATGTAGATTTTCAAGAAAGAAGGAAGATCTTGTAAAAAAGTAATTCGTAAAAACAAAAAAAGACAAAGTTAATTGTACAAAAGACACTATGAAGTAACTAAAGACTAAAGTAATTTAATATTTTTATCCTATTCTAGGTGTTTGTTAAGAAAATGAATAAAATAAATATACGAAGGAAATGATGTAACAACATATTTCTGTCATAGAAGACAAAAACAAATAACAACTTCTACTAATTCAATAAATGACAAATCAGGTAATTTAAATAAGTTATTTTAGAATTTGTTATATTAAGGTTAAGTGTCAAATTTATTCCAAGAGAATGTTGTTTTATCCTAAAAATATCAATGTCTATATTAACAGTATTAGTAATTGTAGAATATGGTACAAAAATTAATATATTTAGATGTAATAAATATTGATGAAAACATAAAGTCCATTAGTTCCATTTATTGTTTGATTGCTTATTTTTATTGTTCTCTATTCTTTTTTAGACAAATATTTCAAATTATATTTTTTTTTTAGGAAATTGCTTAATCAATTCTAATATAGTTTTTACTTCATGGTTCACAAATAACTATGATAATTAAATTTCAATAAAAAAATTAATTAATAATAAATTATTGGTCAAATAAAGTCCAAAAATAAATTACTAGAGAAAAATCAATCACTATAGTATATATTAGATCATATTTGTGGATATTATACAGAAACTCATGGTTTTTATTGTAATTTTTACAATTTAAATTCCAATTCAAATAAATGAATTAATAGATAAAATATATATTTTGTAATAAAGAAAAGGCAAATTAATAGTTCATAGAAGATATTCTCAGAAGAGGTATATATATATTAAACAGACTTAGTTATCTTTGTTTTTTTTTAGTATAATAATTAAATTAATTGATACTTTAATATATCTTTTGTAAACATATTTTTTTTGTAAGAGCTATAACAATTAAGTTATTTAAAAAATTTTCTATTATATTTTGGATTAGGACTTGTCTTTGATTGAATAAAATAGTATATTAAATTTAAAGTAGTATCTTAATTTTTAAAGGAGCATTCTCTAAATATTATATATGAGTTCTAATGAAGATTTGATATTTGCATTCTTCGATCCATTAGAAGGAAAATAGAATAGATAAGAAATGAAATATTAAACATTTTATATGATCTCCCCTTAGATCAAATTCATTGAAACCAATCAAGATAAGCCATTCATGCTAATTGTTTTAACTTTTTTGACTCTTTTCTTTTGTATATTTTTTTTTTAGTGCCTAAATTTGATTCAAGCACCCCTGTTTCATCATTTTCAGATTTATCCAAATTAAATTGATCTTATGCTTTATTTATCTTATTATTTATCAATTAAGTCACTGATTTAACTTTATCTGTAAACATGTGGGATTGATCCTATTAAAAATTGAATATAGCAAATGCTAGAACAATCTAAGAATGTTTATAAATTTCGAAATCTTATTAAATGATATAACAAATAATTTACCCATTAAAACAAACATAATGAGACTGGAAATACTTTCGTTTATTGAAATACCCATTGCAATCAAATAATCAGATGGAGTTATATAATTCAATTGAAATTCCAAGGATTACAATAACTGAACTTCCATCTCATTGTATTCCTGTTCATCATATAGGTCTTCTCCCAAATTGCTCTACAACTTAATTTGACCTATTGCTTCTGTTTCATTGAACTTACAATCTATTAAAATTAATTACTTTAGAAGCTATTGAATATGCAGAAATGCCCAAGAGCTCTAAATATTAAGGTCCAATATTAAAAAAATTTAGATAAATATCTATGTATATCACTGCTAATTCTAAGGTTTTGATGCTGTGCTTAAATTATTAAGATTACTTAAATAATATTGTTCAATTACCGAAATAACCCACTATATGAGTATATCCCTTCGACAAACACCTTAAGAATTCCCAATATAGAACGGTAATTCGAAGTTGAACTTTTTATCCTAAAACTAGCAGAGACTATTACTTTATCTCTCTTGGATAATTCTGTTAATTATGCTTAATCGAACATCTTTAATGATTTAATAATAATATAGTTATTTATTGATTTATAGAATATTTAATTTATTACAATAACCCATCAAATAAAATTGAAGTTCTTACTCTCATATTATGGTAAAGTAATTGTTAAAGATAGATTAATATTTGTTTAAAATAATTTATTTATATTTGCAACTAAGTGTGATTTCTAATCAAAAAATTAGAGTGTTTATTAATCTGATATGAAATAATTAAGGTAGAAACTACTTTCTAATATTAAAAATAGGCTTTAACATAAGATTAACATCAGCATAAATAAGAATAAAATTGATTAATATATATAATAAATATAAAGAAAAATTTCTAAATGATCAAAAGATTAAGGAAAGTTTTATACATTTGAAGTTATCATGATCTTTGATATAATTCCATCATTTATCATATTTACAATAGTTAAAATTGTGATTTCATTCAATAAATCAATAATTTAATTAATTCAAAAATCTGAAGTAACTCAACCCTATAACAAATGATATTTATTTTATATCTCTATTTTTTTGATTTACAGGTTTACTCTTAGGAAAAAACATATTAATTTATAATAATTTAAATGCACCTTATTTAACCCTAAAAGCATTACATCCTATAACTTAATTCTCTACATAATAGATATGACTAGAAAATACAAACAATCAATTTTTTGATTAAAATTTATCCTCACTTAATTTGTTACTAAAAGAATATTTTCAAAAAAAATGGGAGTATATAAATTTTAATATAGTAAAATAATAAATATTAAAGAGAATAAAACGAATTAAATTCCAGATTAAAAAAATTTGTATTTTATGTTTTAGGTTAAACATTGTATACAAAACCTTTACTTTAAATTCTTAAATCCCCTCTAAGATCTCTCATATTTTTAGAGTTTACAAATTTAATATGATAATTTTAGATTTAATGGTAAATCATCTAAGTCAGATTAAAGAAGAACGTGATAATTATTTGATAATTTTATGATGTTATATAGATTGATGACAGCTGAAGAAGTTTAGAGTGTTTTAGAACAATGTATTATTACAGTTAAATTTTACTTTAGATAACAAAAAATTAAGAACTGTTATCAAGACTTTTTATGAGTGAATAGAAGTAAATTAAAAGGTTATAGGAAAACTTTACATCAAAATTTAAAGAGCATTAAATTTCTAGAGTTAGAGAAAGGGAATAAAAATTTTGATTAAGAAATGGACATGTATAAAAATAAAAATTGATTCAAACAAGAGATTGATATAAATATTGATAATAAATGTGTTATAATAAGTTATATAAAATCATAAAATTAGCTATTCGTTCTTCAGAAAAGCTGGCACTCTTTATTTTTTTTAAACAAGATCTCTAAATTATTACATTCATTTACTCTAAAAATAATTTTAAAACACCACTAGACTTATTCATTTCTAAGAATATTTTAGTTTTATCAAATTTTTATTATTTTTAGATTTGATTTTTATCAGGTCTAGTAAATGGGTCTTAATGTATAGAAAGAGGTCGATTTAAGTTATGATAGAGATATAAAGGATCTTCTTTCATTTAAGCATAATTTGATTTTATTTCATCATGAAAGTTTTTCTATTCCTTCTATTCCATGAATCGTTTCTCATAAGGTATATACCAATGGTTATAAAATTTTGGTTTAGGTGAAGGTGATACATGTTCTGAATATCTTTAGGTTTTATTATTATTTTCAATTAGTTTTGGTAAGGATTTAAAATTATTCAATCTTGAACTCTGTGCTTCTTTGATGTGTATACTCTTTGCTCTTGGTTAGAATTTCTGTTATTTCATACAATAATAAAGTTTAGAAAGTTTATATTATAATTAATTAATAAATTTAACTTTTAGAGTAAATTAACTTAGTCAAATATGTTTAGTTACTCTAGCTGTCTATTATTAAAGTGACTATAACTATTCTTCGGCTTGTTTTAAATTCATCTTTAAAATTTCATTTTCTTTTAATAAATTTTCATACTATAATTAAGCAGTTACAGTAGCTTTAGTAGCAAAATATGTTGAAATAGATTTTGGAATAGAATATGCTATTCCAAGTACAAATATTCCCATAAGAATATATTTAAATGACACTTACCCAATAATTTTGGCTTTTTATAAAATATTTTTATAAATAAAAGCAAAACTTATTTTTTAAGCATCTTTAAATTAAGAGAATTTATTTTTCTATTCATTGATATTTTATTAATATTAATTATTCAGATCTGATGCATCTTGTTAAAACTTATTAAAATATTTATTCCAAAAGGTTTGAGTTGTGGATTGATTTTAATTTTATTGCTATTATTTATATTAATTTGTAGAATTGGATTATGAATAATTAGTTTATTATTTTTAATATGATGACTAGTTTTAAGATGATGTTTTCCAAAAAGTACTGTTTTTTAGCCTCTTGAAAGAACTTTAAAGTTTTAGATTATATTGTTGCAATGTTTCCTTGGGGAAGGTTTTTTACATTTAATTAATGTATAATTCTAAGAATCAATAAATGAATTTACCTTTTTCCTTTTATGCAAATCCTTTGAGTTTTTTAAATGAATCACTTATATACATATCTTTTAGAACTAAGGTTTAGATTAATTAATACTATTAGAATATTCTTTGAAATTAGATAAATGATCATAACTTGGTTTGGTTGGATCTTTAGCATTATTCATTTAATTGATGTACATTTTTTCATTTTTTAATTGTTGTGTCACTTTATTGGCAGAGACTTTAGCTTGATTAACAATTTATAAAATTTTTTAGAGCATTTAATTTTATTAATGGATTTTAATTTACTTATCAATTATCATCAATTTATTTCATTTTTCTTGTTTGCCTTCAATAATCACAGTCATATTACGATGAGTTTTTCTAGTACCATCTTTGGGTGAATGTTTATTTGAGTTAGATCCAGAGCCTTCAGTATTTGCTTTAGATTCTTATCCAAATCTCATAGCATTAATGAGTATTGAGACTCTTCTAGGCATAGGTAAGAAGGAATGAGAATTTTTAAAGTTTAATTTTTCAATTTCTTTTTTCCTTTCACTTGTTTTATCTATAGTTTTTCTTTTTTCTGGTAACTAATGAAAAGATGCTCTAATTTTTGAGTTTCTTGGTTTTTCTTCATTAATTTTATCTGATTAAATTAATTAATGAGCTATATTTGAATCTAATTCTATAATTAAGACTTCACTTTTGACAAAACCATTATAATTAATTCCACCAAAAATGAAAATTTTAGTATCTATGCATGAAGAAGAGTGTCCACATCTTCCAGGCATTTAGGCTCCTTTTAATTCTACTTAAATCCAGGATAAATTCTTCACATCAAATAAATGTAAATCATTTAAAAATCCTTCAAGATTATTGTCATCATTTTTTCCACCATATACAACAATGGCACTCAAAATTTCATTGTAATTCATGGAATGTTGACATCGAGCAACTTAAAATTAATTAATATTGCTTACTAGGATTGGTTCCTTTGTAATCAACTTGCTCAATTCGAATAGGTTTTTAGTATACATCAATACGAATAAAAGTATCTAAATAATTTCCAAATTTATCTTGACCTCCAAAAACATAAATTCCTTAATTAGAAAATTTTAGATCTGGATCTTAACGATAAATATCACAAAATTTATTCTGTGTGACAAGACAAGACTTATGAAAAGCTATTCCATCAGCATACAATTCAAATGGATCTACGTTTAATTAAACCCATTTAGCTTGTGGAATGTCATAACAAATTAAATCTTTCATATAGTTTCCTCTATTATCTATTCCTCCAAAAATCAATAAATATCTCCCAATTATTTCACCAATGTGACATTTTCTTGGTGGAATAGTTCCCGGCTATTTGATCAATTTGATATCAAAAGATGCTATATATATTCAAATAATATTTACTCAAAGAAATTGTCTTAACATCACTGGTGCATTCACTAACTATTTTGTGATTGGATTGTTCAATATGAATTTCCCCTCCAAATAGAATCATAAAGTTTTTATAGATTCCTGCAGTATGATGAACTCTGTATCCATTTATAGATTTTTCATCTAATTTTTGAGGACTCCATTTATAAAATTCTATTTGTATATTAAAACATTACATTTATCAACAATAGCCACACATAAATCTTCTTATTAGACTGAACTCGATCCTCCATACAAATAAAGTTTATGATCAAAAGTAACCATTGAACATCCATCCCTTGAACACGGACCCCAGAAGTTATAATCATAATTATAGGCATAAGCAAATTATTTTTTAATTTAATTTAATGCCACTTATGATTCAAGTATTCTTTTTTATAATTGTTAAGCATCAGTATTTCTTTCTTAGAATTATTAAGCACCTCCTAATCTAACCTATTTTCTAAGTAATTCCAACTTTTGTTAATCTTAATATGCTAAAGAAGGATAAACTTTAATTCCATTTGTTTATGAATGAATCTTTTTTAAAGCTTATTTAACTTAGTTCATTTAATCTTCCTCATATTATTTGTATTACTTTCTCATTTTATGAAATGTCTCTCTATTATGAATCAATTACAATTTTCGAGATGTATTCAATTGTTATTGATCAACACTTTCTATTTCTAACTAATCTTAAGATGGCTCTCCAAATAGATATTTACTGTAATTATTCCAAACCATTTTTGATTATTATAATGATCGTTTTAATTCTGAAACTGCCCCTTAATTCAGTTCTCTAAATGAAACAAAGTTTTAAACATCACTATCTGGTTATATTTGAAGTAGATCACAATTCTCATTTATTGCCATAGGATAAAATTGATTCAAAGGTAGAGGACTTAACTTGTTATGAGTCTTTTTATATTTTTCGAATAGAGTGGTTATATCCATTCTTGTATTTGTATGATAAGAGAGAGAATCTCCTCTGGGTGAGTAGCTGTCCATTTTTTATTATTATTTAATATGTAAAAATCCTGGGAAACCTTATGTAAGAATCTCAGAAGTCCCTATCTTTAACATTTCTTAGATATTTAAACCCTTATTGATGAACTTAGTCAATAAATAGATTAACCTTAAGTATCTCATGAAATTGCAATTCAAATTTAAGAAATGATATCCCAAATCGTTTAGATGTATATTAAAATAATAAGTTTAGTATAGATATTGAAAATTAGCATCTACTAGATGGATTTGAACAAAGTGTATTGTTATTTGCATAAATTGATTCAGAAGATCGAGTCAAGTAGTTTGAAACATTAAATCTCATACAAGACTTATTTAATAAACTAGCTCTATCATACTTTTACAATGATGATCAACTAGATGAAAAGAAGATTTAAATGCCAATAAATGATGGCACATCAACTTGTTCTGATTTTTCAGATGATAATTTTGAAGTTGAAGACTTTGAAGCTTAAGTTGCTTAAGAGCTATTTTAATAAATTAAAAGTCAATTATAGGATTCTGAAATTGAATAGAAATGTTATCAATTCTAATTTACAATCTTTTAGGATGAATTTAACATTATGGACTTTTTTAACGATTCACTAGAATTACAAATAAAAGAGTATGATGTTATTGTATTTTTAAATTATTCTGGATTACTTCAAAAGTTAATGAATTATAAATTGGATAACTAATTAGAATTCTTTGTAGGCCAATTATATATAATATTAAGCAGAATTAAAAATGATGAAATAGATTAATTGATTGAAGCAAATTGTTTTGAACTAAAATATAGTAGACTTTCATAAAGGAAATTCATGAGATGTAAGATTCTATCTAATTTGTACACTAAACTTGTATATGACAAATTAGATAGATGGAGAAATACTTAAACTATTCAAGAAATATAAGGTGAAAATTTAAAAGCTTTGAGACGTTTCATTGTTTAACATAAGGCTCCATTAAGTAGATGGGAAGTTAGTATTTTATCCATTCAAGATGTTCAAATCAATAATGAAAATATTCTAGATAAATTTTAAAAATTAGTTATTGCACTTTCACTCCCTTATGATCTACTTTTAGAGAATTTTACAATATTAGATAAATTATATGTTACTTTACAATAATTCTAAAAATGGTTTAAATTGAGTTCAATACCATTTACAATTTCTGAAATCTCTTAATTATTTAAAGAGGTCAGTTAGACCTATGGCTATTATACTAATTAAGGTATCAAAGTAACTCAAAGAGTTGACTTCTATTAGTTTTTAGAAACTGTATATGCTCTTAATCAAAATGAAAAGTCTATCAAAGAGAAATCAGAAGGCAAAAATGTTAAATACAATGATGAAATTACTATCAAACAATATAATAGACATTTGTAGCTAAAAGTTAATGATTTACAACAATAACTTAATTAAAAAGACATTTTTATAGATTAACTAAAAAAATATTAATAAGATTCATAATAAACATCAAGAATAAAAAGTAAGTCTAATAATGAAATAAAAGATAAGGAGTCTGAAATAAAAATAGAATTATTACATTAAGCAGAAATAAACTAAATTAAAAATGAAACCTAACATCAACTGAAAGTAGTTGAACTCAAATGGAAAAATAAAACTAAAGATTTGTTATTTGAATTAGAAAATAAGGATAAATAAATTGATCAATACAGATAACAATTGGAAGCCTTAATGAAAGAACTTGAATGGGTAAAAACAGAGAGAAAAACCAAATGAATTTTATATTTCACTTTAATATATATAATATAACAATAATGATGAATTTGAAGAATAAATATGACTTTCAAATTCTTAGAAATTCGAATTTAAAGATTTTTTTAGTTTTTTAGAATGATCAGAATTTAATATTAAAATTGTCATAATCTTTGCTTAATAAATTGTTTTAATAATGGTACAGCAACTTTTGGTTCGTTTAATTACTAACGTCCAGATACCTTTGTAGCTAATTGTAATAAAGTGGGAGGAGCATAATCTATGAAATATATTATTATATTACCTTCATTATAAGTCATACAGAAACAAACAGTTTTAGTACTAGGTCCAGCTACTGGAGTATGACCTTAAGCAAATTCTCCTAAATAATGTGAGAGTTCACACAGTATATCTGCTGCATTGTCTTTGTTAACTTCAATTGTTGGTGGACATCTATTAAATCATAAATATAATTATTATACTTAGGTTATGGTAATGGAGCAGGAGGTTCTGAAGCTTCTTCTTCTTCTGAAGTTGGTTAAGATTCTTCTTCCGAAAGTAATTCAGATTGTTCTTCTTCAGATTCTGGTTCAACAGATGGTTCAACTGATTCCTCTTCATATATTTCTTCTTCATAATATTCTATTTCTTCTTCTTCTGGCACAGTTTCTTCTTCAGGTTCAGGTACTGGTTCATCAATCACATCAGGTGTTTCCTCTTCAGATACTGAAGGTTCTACTGGTGTTTCTTCTTCACTTTTAGGAGGTTCAGATGGAATCACAGGTGACTCTTCTTCAGATTCAATAGGTACATCCTCTTCAGATGGGATTGCAGGTAGAGGGGGTTCAGTAGATTCTTCTTCTGAAGGTTCTTCTGGAACTTAAGGAGGTGGAGGTGGTACTGGATCAGTTGGTTTAGGAGTGTATCCCCAATGTTCATCATATTTCAATTCTCTGTATGAACCATCACAAAGATTATAATGGAGATTAAAGATTTTACCATTGTATGATGGATAGTATTAATCTTGTCCAACATATAAGTATTTGTGTGGAGAAATAAAATGTTTAACATTTTCAAAATGTACTTCTCCTTTTCTAGTAAGGAATTCAACATAACCATATGCTTTTGAGATGTGTCTGTTGAATCCAAAATAAATAAAGTGCCAATGAACCAAGTCTTTTTCATATGGCACTGCCTACCAATATGTAGGATTTCCATTTCCATATAAATCTTCATAGGTATAAGTTGTGAATGCCAACACTGAATCTTTTTTCTCATTACCAATAAATAAGGCTAAATCTCTATCTCCTAATAGTTTAGCATTTTTATTGGCTGCTGGATTATTCATTGTCAATCTAAATGCAGAGAACCATGAATTAGTGGTTAATTCTTAAATTGTGTGCCATTTAAACCAACCAGAAATTGAATATTCTTGGGCAAAGATTGGTTCACTATTTTCAACTACTTATTTTGGATCAAATTGAGTAGTTTGACTATTGAATTCAAATTCATGGAGATTTGAGATTTATCTTTCACATTTTTCTTCTGGTAATTTATTGCATGCAAAAACAAATTAATTAGCATCTGCTGGTGTTTCAATAAATACATTATGTCCAACATTAGATTAAACCAATCTAAATTAACCTTAGAAAGATTTAACATCACCTGACATACCAGCCAATGTGAAATATAATTAGGATGGTGTTTTATGATTTACATTAATCTCATTAACAGATGTTTATCCATTTTCATTAATTACAGCAACTGCTTTGCCATTACAATATGAAAAATAAATATATATCCACTGACCTTCAATGTCACCTACATTAATAACAGTTGAAGATGTGCCTTCATTATCATATGATTAAAATTCAAATCCTGATCTTGTTAAAAATACACTCAATGAATCATCTGTAACTGATCCACTTAACTTCTCAGATTCAGATATTCTAGCAACAAAATACTTCTCGTCTTATCTTCCATTTATTAAATAAGTTGGATATGCTTATAGCCATTTTGCATAAAATCCAAATCCATAACAATTTAAGTCATTTCCTTCTAATTATTTATTAATTAATGGAATTTCTTCATCAACTGATGCTGTGTAAATATTCTCATTCACTGAATTCAAACATCTTTTTTCAACTATCTCAACAGGTGGCTCAAGAGGAGGTGCTATTATAGGTGGTTCTTCAAATTCCTCAAATTCCTCTTCAACTTCTTCAAAGTATTCTTCAAATTCTTCTTCTGATGCTTCTCTATTAGGATTAACAGGAGGTTCATCAGGAATTTCTGGAATACCTTCTTCCTCTGGATTTATCTCTTCAGTAGGAGGAAGTTATTCTTCAGTAGGAGGACTTGATTCTTCTGGATTTTCTTCCTCTGGAGTTTCTGGTTATTCTTATTCTTCCCCAGGAGGAGGAACAGGTACTTCTTACTCCTCTTCAGGAGGCACTGATTTTTCTTCAGGGCCCTTTTCTTCTGGAATTTCAGGTTTCGAATTTTCTTCTTCTCCAGGAGGTTATGAAACTTCTTATTCTTCTTCAGGGGGAATTGATTTCTCTTCTGGACCTTTTTCATCTGGAATTTCAGGTTTCTCTTCATCTGGTGTTGGTGGGGAAGGTGGAACTTATTATTCTTCAGGAGGAACAGATTCTTCTTCAGGACCCTTTTCATCAGGAATCTAGGGTTTCTCTTCTTCTGATGGAGGTGCAACTGGTGGATGTTCTTCTTCTGATGGTGGAAGTGGATTTTCTTCAGGTTCAGAACTGGGTGTTTATTCTTCAGAAGTTGGTTCATCTGGGACTCCAGGTTCATCTTCACATGGGGCTGGCTAACCACATCCTTATTAAACAACTTATAAATCTTTGATTTTTCCTTTAATTTTAATAACAGTGACTGGATTTGATTAGCATTATTGTCTGCAACTATTAAATTATTTGAGAAGGTAAATGCACAATTTTAACAAGGTTGCTTCACATTCATTTGCAGTTTCAGGATTACTCAATCCCTTTAATTTTTATTTGAATTCAGCTAAAATTGGTTCTCCAATCTTGCTTTCTGTTTTTGGTAATTCTAGTTTATCTATATATCTCTCAATAGCCTTAAACTTTTTCTTCTGTATTAACTACTTAATGCTTTCCAATCTATCTATATCTCTGTGTAAAGAATCTTTATGTTGCACTATATCAGCCCATGCTGCCATTTAAGCAGAGACTTTTGAAAACTCATTCTATGGTGTTGCACAACTCATTGATGTGGTATCCAAAAGTGCAATATCTGATAATTCCATTGATAATAATGAAGTGCTCAAATCTAATTCAATAGAAAGGACTAAAATTTTATGTTAGATATATACCACTTCCCAACACTAATATACATATGACTAATGCCGAACTTCTCATTTTAATTAAAATAATATAAAAACGGATTTCATTATATACAATCATTTTTCATCCCAGTTCTTAAATAATAAATAAATTTTTATGCATTTAATTTTAATACTTTTTATTACTCATAATTGAATTACACTCCTTATTATAAATTTTCTAAATACTTCACAAAGGAAATGAAATTTATCTAGATGCTCTAATATCTCAATAGGCAAATCTCACTACACATTTACCTAACTATATTCATTTATCCAATGAATGAGATACTCTATATTTTTTTGTATTTTTAATAACAATTGTCCATTTCTTTTGATTCTCTACAAAATCCTTATTAAATGATCAAAATATTAATTCATTTTATAATATTACATATATAATTATTATTAATATTTAGTTCATTCTAAATCATCATATCTTAACCTTTCTGATTTATCCTTTTAGTTTTACAATTCATGAATAAAATTGTTTTTTTCTCTGTTATTTTAATTCAATTAGGTACACAATAATTGCTAAATATGATGTTATGTAATAGTATTTGTATAATTTAATTCATGATTAAATTTTATAGAGAATTTACATTTTTAAATCCTTTTTAAAATCTTGCAACTTTTAAAACTTTATTAATTTCAAAAATCTTACTTTCCATTTGATATAGATGAATAACAGTTGTGTATGATATCAATATTTTCTTATTTATATTGATATATAATTTCAATGATAAAATTAGAAACAAACATATTTTAAGCAAAACATTGAAGAAATTTTATTTCTTTTATTGTTTAACTAGAGGATAGTAATTTATTTATATAGTATAAATTAAAAAATCAAAATTAAATATATCTAGAAATACTATTATATTGTTTTAATTAATATTTAAGTTGATGAAATAAAATATATTCAGATAAATAAGAATAAAAGGGTTATTTATAATTATAATAAATTTAATGATAAATTCACAAAGTATTAAGAATACTTTAGGAGGATCAAAAAGATATACGTCCCCTTATGAGATACATTAGACTTAGGATAGTGATTTAGTAAGAATATTAGATTAAGGTTAAAATAGAGAAAATTATATTAATAAATTGGAAATTAAGCTAAATCCAGAATGGTTAATCTAGATAATTCTGAATAAATTAGTGTATTTGGGGACAACAATAATGCAAACAAACTATCTAATTTATCTTAATTTGCCCAGTTCATGTATATTCCATGTTCGACTCATCCAGAATTTTTTATAACAACTTTATGTTAGGAATAAGTATAACTTATATTAATTAGAATTGTGTAGAGCCATTATGTGCAGAATGCATAAATAATCATTTGGAATAACATTAGAGAAAAGGGAAATCACCTAAATTTGAGAACATATTGAGAGTGAGGAAAGACCAAATATACAAGATTGAGGATCTATTAAATTAAATATAAACAAAGTTAAAGGAAACAAAGACATATTTTAATGAAACCCCATAGATTATATATAATAATGCATAGGAATAGGTTAAATTGATCCATGGTTAAATATCAGATATGATAAATGATTACTTTTAAGGTTTATATTAAGAATTAAATGAATATCATTAAGATGAACAATTAAGATAGTTGAATATCGTTGAAGAGGAGATAGTCTAATAATAAAATGATTTATTAAAATTATAAGATGATTTAAATAATGACAATTATGTAAAGGCAATTCAATAAATATTTATTAATAAAGAATAGATGTTTACTGAAAAGAATATATATAAATTAGATAAAATGGTTTAGGATTATAATCAAAATAAAGTAGAAGTAGTGTTAGAAAAGAGTAATTTAGAATTGTTTTAAACTTATTGCAAGAAATTGTGTTATTTATTGAAAAATAAAAAGTTAACATCAATTTCTCATATAAAGTAATCATCTTCTATTTCATAATAATTTTAAACTTAAAAGGTTAAATAAAATTAGGAAATAGATTAAAAAGCAAATTAATCATCAATGGTACTCTCAAAATTAGTTTCTTCAGACATACCCCCAATAATAAAACCAACTTCTTTGATTTCAGAGAATTTAACAAATGAAACAACAAAATGTAAATTTAATTGTAAAAATCATTTTGAAGATGGAAAGGATTAGGTGATAGTAAGATTGGAAGAATGTGGATTTGCTGCTTATATTTATGATATCTAAACTTAAAAATATCGAATAGAAACTATAAATAGTACTATAAAAGTACCTATGTGTCATAAATTATACACAACTTCATTTGGTAAACATTTAGTAATAGGTGGGGTTGATAAGGAGAGATCAAGATTTAAAGCAATAGCCCATGTTTATGAATTTAATCATAATACTTTATAATTGACTTTGCATTCTGAGATGGTTTTACCTAGATCATTAACATCAGCATGTTAAGTGGATAATTTCTTATATGTTGTTGGAGGATCTTCAACAAATGATGAAAATACATCTTTGGCTAAGGCAGAGAAATTAGACTTAACAACAAGAAAATGGTATACTATAGAAGATCCTTTCTATAAGTCAACTGGTTGTGCTTTAGTGGCAATTGATTATAATACTTTAATTAAAATTGGAGGGAAATGTGATATTTTTACACCATGTAATTCAGTTGAATCTTATGATATTCAAAAAAATTTATGGGTATTTTATATTATAATATTTATAAAGACTATTATAGAATTCAAGTTTTTATCATCAGGATATTTGAGATTACCATTTTAAAGTAGTGCTGTTACTATTTGTCATGATTAAATTCTTATCATAGGTGGATCAATTCATGATGTAAGAACAGATGAATGTTAAGTAAGTTGTAATATTATTATGAATAGATTTTTAGTTTAAAATAAAAAACTATACAGAGATCATCTTAATTACCAGGTTCAATTGAATTTCCTACTTAAACAGGAATAATTTAATAAAATAGTATATATATTCTAACAGAAAATGAATAATATCCATTGCTATATGGTAATTAAGATGGATTTAAATATTAATGAAATTATAAATAATTATAAGAAGATTACATTAATTTAAAATAAAATAGATATCACAAAAATTCAAGATCTAATTTATGATGTTTTAAATTTAATAATGGTTTTTTTTTGTAAATTTCTAACAATAACAATTAACTAATTCTTAATATCTTATTTCTTTATTTTAATTGTTTTTTTATAATTTAATTTAGAGTTTATTTGTATATTGCTATTTATCTTTGTATGAGAAATGATCTTCAAAAGCATAAACAATCTCTTTATCTGTTTCAAGTTATTATTTGCCTTAAATTGGTTCAATTTTTTAAGGCTATTTTAATTGATTACTAAATTATAGTGATTTAGTTCTTTGAGTTCTAGTTGTTTTGTTGAGTATTGTTTACAAATATAATTTTGGATCAATATTAATATTAAGATCAAAGTCATTATTAAAGATACTTGGTAAAAAGATTTTGTTGTTTGTATTATCTACACTAAGATTTCTCACTTTTGCTGACATTTATATATAAATTAATTATTATATATATATCACATATTACAACTAAATTATTATTGTATATTATTAAGAAAGCGATACAAATACTCCACTATTCCAGTTTCATTTATTTTAAAGAAGATCAAATTTGTATTCTAATTACATTAACTAATAAGTGCATCAGCTTTATTAAATTATTCAGCACAATAATCTCTCTGATCAAATTAATCTATTAAATATTAACACATACAATAATTACCTAATTAATCATAAATAAAAGCCATATCATAATAATTCTATTGTATCATTGTAATCCAACCAACTTATATAGCAAAATTTATAGATGTAGTATAATACTATAGACTTTTATAAATACGTGCCATAAGATTCCAAAATTTAGCTTAAACAATACAATTTGATTATGATAATTCATATAAATTGATATTATTTAATTTATCTTAAGCTTCCTAAATCTAATTTTATTTAATATTTCTTTCAATTAAGTTAAGTTTATATTCAAGATATTATTAATTTAAATGAAATTACTTACACAATTAAATAATTTCCAAATCATTCTCTCCATCATTTAATAGTTTCTTGACTCTAAGCTTAGGATCTCATAATAATAATATCTTACTTTTAATTGGTACAATTTCTAATGATTCAGAAATATATGGATCAGGATTCATTTACAATAATTGCATCATAATTTACTTAATGTACTTAATTGAGATTGGTTCATTGATTATTTCAAAGTATTCCAAACATATATTCAAAATCATTAATATGGATTATTCACTCAAATTATAGGTAGTTTCAAAACATTATTAGAATTATGATAATGTGTATAATGGTTGATGTAAGGCTATTTGACTTAAGGCTTCTAATTGAAGAGAAAGAGTCTAATCATTTTAATCAAATTGCTGCAATTAATCCAATGCATTTTAAATCATAGTTGAATTACCATAGTTATTAGCACATACTAATTAATAGGCTGTAATGGATTATTCAATATCTAAACTATGAGATTGTAAAATCTATTTTAAACTCTAATGAATTATGTCTTTCCAATTAATATGCTTCTTTTTCAATAATGAGTAATTAATTTATTTATATCTTACTTATGATCCATAGATTAAAGCACTCTACAATCTATGTTATGGACTTAATTATTATGCATGATTAACAGCATATTCTAATAATAGAGTAGCCTATAATATAACGAAGTCAATTTACTTATTTTTAATAATTGTTACGATATGCAATTTCAAAGAGATTTAGTAAACAAAGATTAATACTTTGTTCATCCGATACAGTTTATGATAATCTCAAACCTTCTGATAAACTATTCAAAGCTTCATCATAGAAATTCATTTTCATATTAAGGAAAATAGAGTTCATAATACAATGATTCACTTTTTTTGGTACAAGAGAGTTTAATGTCATATCATAATATTTGCGAGAAAACTTTATAGCTCTAAATGGATATCTTAATAAAGCATATAAAAGTGCTTTCAGAAAACTAACTTTACAATTCTCATTCAAATTTGGTTATTCTATTATTTGTTTCAACTCTTCTAAATTTACATAACTTGAACTTGCTAAATAGGTAGATTTACATGATATACTTTGTAATTTTGTAAGTAAGAATTCAATGTATGAATCAGTTAAGAAAGGATTGTTTTGTAAATGATTATCTTAACCTTCTTTGAAATCACTCCAAGATTTTAACATTTGATTAAAATCCATTTGATTGAATAGCAATAGCATATTTCTAAAAAATAAATCAACGACACTGCCTCCTGAAGTTTTTTATTATTATTTTTCACGAAGTGCTGCTATTACAATTAAATTATTACTTTCTCCAATTATCTTATGAAATTTGTTCATTGAAGTAATCTATAATAATTCAGGTTCGATGTGACTAAGGATTGTATTTTACAATGTTGGATTATTAATAATCTCCATAACATCATGAATCTAATGATATATCTACAAACAAATTACTTTTAAATACTCAGTCAAAAGATCATAAACTTGTTGACTAGGTTTACGTAATAGGAGGATCAATAAAATGAGGTTGTTGTTCATTAATTTTCAAATTTAAAATATTTTATCTAATTAATATACACTCTATTGTATTTAGAATATTTATCTAAATTGAGTTAAGTAGATATTAGAAGATTAAATAAAAAAAGGAATTTATTGAAATTTATGATACTCATAATTCAAGTAGATATTAATATTTTGAGTAAGGGAAATTCTTATATTATTAAGAAATATCTAATGGAGATCAGGTTGTAAATTCATTCTTGCTTTTTTTTATTTAATTTATTTTTTTGTATTAACAAAGTATTAGACATAAATTGGAGTAGGATTAGGTATAGAAAAGTATTGAGAGAATAGATAAAATATGATATAAATTAAATATATATTATGAATGCTCCATTCCCAGAAAAGATGGTAGAGAAATTTGTATAGTTTATTATCTTAATTCTTATTAGAATAAGTAGATGGAAGTATTTGTGAAACATGAAGAGTTGCTTTTGAAATAGAGATAAGCATATGAGTAAAAACTTAATAATGTATTTGATCGAAATTTGCAACTGGAAGAGAAGGATAGAAGTATACATGAATAAGTACTTATTGATTCAAATAGATCTTATCATCAAGATATTAAAATGAATAGTTGAAAATAGAGTAAGAGAAGTTAAGACAATTACAGGAATTATAGAAATAAAAGAGAGACAAGAAATCAGCAGCAAATGAATTATGGTAATAAGAACAGAAATAACATGAAAAAGAAATATAATAGAAGTTGTTTGAAATTCAATAAAAGATCAAATATGAGGAATTCAAAAGGAAAACTGATGATTTAATGAATCAATTAGATAATAATTTAAGGAAAGTTAATCTACGTTATTTAGAGAAACAAGAGAGAAAGGAGAGATACTTAAATGATTTTATTAATTAGAAGTAATAGACTCTTAATTCATCTATGCAGATTACTGAATCTCATCATTAAAATGTTTATTCTAATTATTAATAATAAATGAAAAGAATATAAGAGGTAAATAAAATTGTTATATATTTTTAGATATGTTTATTACAATTGAAAAAATATGAAAATAAAATCAAATAAATCAATAAATAGAAACTATCTTAAATTGAATTACTCACACAAAAAGCTTAATCAAGTTTTGAACATCAAGAGGGAATTAAATATCGTTCATATTAGATTTATTAAAATAAAGTGTCTAAGTTATAAAATAAAATGAATTACTTTTAAGATAAAATCAATTAAATTGAAAAGAAGAGATTACAATAGTTATAAATGAATTATCTATAGGAGTAAGAAATTAATCAGAAGAGAAATGATGTTAGAGCCAAATCTGAAAATATATATAGAAATAAATCTATTAATATTTTGAATAAATAATTAGATAAAGAGAAATCCTTTTAATTGGTTTAATAGTAAAATCAAATTGAATTACAATAAAAATTGTAAAAATTAAATGAAAAATGGTAAATACAATAAAATTAAGTACAAAAGGCTGATCAATTGAAATAATCTTATTTTTCATCATTAGAATAAAAGATCACTTAGAGAGATTAGAGATTATAAGATTCAATGTATTAGAATTATGTTAAATAATAGATAAAATAAATTGGATATTCAAAAGAAAAGATTAAAAGTTATTGAAGATATGGAGAGACAAAAAAGAGATCTATTACTTAAATTGGAATAAGACAAAGTACCATTTACAAATACATCTGAAATGAAATATTTGTATAGCACACCAAAATAATAGTAATCTAAATTGTTTATTACATGATTATAAATCTACATATATATATATAAATATATGAGAAGAATTATCTATAGATTTTCAAGAGCTACCTATCTAGATTTCTAAGCTACAACACCAACAGATTACAGAGTTTTAGATGCTATGTTACCCTATCTAACTAATCAATATGGTAATCCTCATAGTAAAACACATTAATTTGGATGGGAAACTGAAAAAGCAGTAGAAAAAGCAAGATCTTAAGTTATTTATTAAACTAATTATATAGATAGCAAGTTTAATCAACACTCAACCTTAAAGCATTATTTTTACTTCAGGAGCTACTGAAAGTAACAATGCTGCATTAAAAGGTTTATATGGATTTTATGGAAAATAAAAGAATCACATAATTACAACTCAAACTGAACACAAATGTGTTTTAGACACTTGTAGATATCTAGAAGATAAAGGAGTAGAAGTTACATATTTACCAGTTGATTCTAATGGATTAATCTCTTTAAAACAATTATAAGAATCTATTAAATCCAATACATTATGTGTTAGTGTAATGCTTGTAAATAATGAAATTGGAGTTATTTAAAATTTAAAAGAGATAAGTAGAATATGTCATGAAAGAGGAGTATATGTTCATTCTGATATGGCATAAGCAATTGCAAAAATTCCTGTTGATATTTAAGATCTTGATATAGATTTAGGTAGTATTTCAGCTCATAAACTATATGGACCAAAAGGAATTGGAGCTTTATATGTTAGAAGGAAACCCAGAGTTAGATTATAATAAATAATTCATGGTGGAGGTTAAGAGAGAGGTTTAAGAAGTGGTACTCTTGCACCCCATTTATGTGTTGGATTCGGTAAGGCTGCTGAGATAGCATAGGCTGAATTGCCATATGACATTTAACATGTTGATAAATTATATAACAAACTTTTAATTGGTATAAAACAAAAGATTCCTTAAATTTAAATAAATGGATCTTTAGAACATCGTTATAAAGGAAATTTGAATGTTTCATTTGCATTTGTGGAAGGTGAATCTTTAATTATGGCTATAAAATAAGTTGCTGTATCATCTGGATCTGCTTGTACTTCTGCTTCTCTAGAACCTTCTTATGTATTAAGAGCTTTAGGAGTCAAAGAAGATATGGCTCATACTAGTTTAAGAATTGGTATTGGGTATATTTTAGTATATATTTATAGTCGATTTACTACTGAAAAGGAAATAGATTTCTTTCTTGATTAATTGAGTGAAGCTGTTAGAAAACTAAGAGAGATGTCACCATTATGGGAAATGCATTAAGAAGGAATTGATATTAATAAAATTGAATGGACTCAACCACATTGAATTATTTAATTTAATATAAAATGTTTAAAGATGATGCTATTTTGTGCTTACATGATAAAAGATATAAATTTCAAGTGGAAATTCGTCGCCAAAGAACCGAAAGTTTGTTTCAATTAAAGAGAGCTATATTTGTGCATAATAAGGTTAAGAAGTTGGATTAATATCAAGGACCTTGAGTTGCTAGCTTAATTTTCTTTAGAATGTTTTAATCGCAAAGAATACCAAAAAAGTAAAGATTACTTAAAGAAATTAATTCAATATGCAGATTCTGAATTAAGTGAAAATTTAAAATCATTGAATACAATCAATTATCTCAAAGATATTGCATAGACTTGTGATTCAGAATAATTTAGTTTGATTTTGGAAATATTTCTAAAAATATGCTTACCTTAATGTTTATGTCCTTAGTTATTGAATCAAATATAAGATTTTTATTGTATTGAAATAGTTAACCAATTTATTATTCTATTATAAAAAATAGTTTATATGAATGAAATAGATTAATTAATAGAATAGCATGATATTATTTAATACTTATTAGATATAACATTAGAATTAGATGATTTCAAAGGATGGTTTTTAATTGTTGAATAATTGTGTAACTATCAATAGAAACCATCTCTTTATGTAAATTAAAATTCAATTTCATATATAGTTTAAGAACCTTATTATTCCTTGTTTTAAGTTATTACAATATGATTCAAATCAAATCACTTTACAAGTTATTGAAAGTATGTGCAATTGCAAAACTGATAGAAAAGGTGCTATCAATTATTTACTTATCATTCCAGGATTCATTGATTTATTGATAATTAATCTCTATAAATCCTTCAATATTATTAGCCATATCATTGAATAATCTGATGATGGTACTACTAAATTAATTTAAAAGGACTTACTTTTAAAATTACATTAATTATTAGAGAAAGATTAATCATTAATAACTACTTTTATTTATCTGACTATCTTAATATGTTTTTACAGAAGTGACACCATTATTCTTAAACTTATTGAGTCATAACTGTTTTAATATATTTTGGCATTAAATGAATAAACTTTAAAAAATGATGATATGATATTGATAAGTCGAATGCTTATCTATCTAATAAGAAGATATTCAAATGAATCATTTTATTTATATCTTATTTAAAAAACCTAATTCATAAACATGTTGGGATAGTTCCTTAATAAATTTGAATTACCAGAAGTTTACAATAATGCTATTCATTCAATCATTCACATGGCATTTTCATAATCAATAGAATTTATTAAAGTATTTAGATAAGTAATTATATATTGATATAATTTAATTAGAGTATTTTCATGAAACCTGTTGAGTAACAATTACAAAAGAATATATGTAAAGATGCAAATATTGATGATAAAATATAGGAATTTTTAAATATTATAAATAAATGATTAAGCTTATACATTCTAAAATAAATTATATATGACGGATACTAAACTTTATTTTAAATAAAAAGTTACCATCTAGTAAATACTAGAAACCTGAAATGATTATTAAATTAAAAGAATTAAAAGTAATTATGAATCTATAAACAAAAGAATTATAAAAAAATTGTTTAAAATAATTTTCTTTTATTAGTTAATTATGATAATGAAAGTATTAATATAAATTTAAATCATGTCATTTTGCATAATATATTACCCATATGATGTAAATTATTGTTAGTTAATTTCTAGGTTGTACTTAATAAATTATATAAGTTATTATTATAGAATTTAATGACTGCTTAATGTTATTTCAATTCTTTTAATTGAAGCATTTTAAAATCATTAGATCTAATTACATCATCTCTTTAGAAACTAGAGTAATGTTAATTAAATTATATAGAATTTTTGGTAACAATTTATCTTGATAGGATCTTTTGTTTATTAAAAATAATTACCTTTTTATAAATTTGTAATTCTGCTTTGTTATTTTTTAATTCTTATAATTTTTATTATCTATTTTGGATTTCTAATTGTAATTCATAATTTTTTAAGATTTTATCACAAAATTCAATCCATTTTGGATTATGATAAGGATTTTCTATTCCTAAATCTGTTAATTGATTTAACAAATCTTAGGTATGTGCATCATAATTAAATGATTTTAAAATATTGTCTTCTATTTTTTCAGATTTCAAACGAACAAACTTAATCTTGATTTCATTTCCACTATTGTTTACTTCAGTATTAGAATGAACAACATTAATTTACTATAAATTTAAATGTTTCTTATTTGAATCTAAAAAATAAGAATTTTCTATATTTGAAATCATACCTGGAGATGAGGGTATATTTTAGAAATAAGTTAATCTTCTGGATGCTTCTAATTATTGTTGTTAAAGTTATTTTCTTTCTTATTAAACCTTTTTTGTTTCTATTTTGGATTTTTATTTAATTGTTAAAACTCTCTCCCCTAAATCCCTAATTATAGTAATTTATTCAGCAATCAATTTATCTAAATTCTTTGAATGTTTAACTAATTATTAAGCCCTATCTTCATTATAATCTTAATTCTATTAACACAATTTCCAAACAATATTCATTCTTTTCATTTCCAATTGAACCACTGATAGATTCTCTTATTATTTTTTTAATTCTTCAGATAAACATTTATTAATCTCTAAAGTTTTTTAAGTTTCCCCATTCACTTCATCTGGATACTTATTCTATTTAATAGTAGTATAATCTTTCAATCTATTTTTTAACACCTAACTAATGTTATCAATTAAATATTTACTTCTGATAAATAATCTAATCTAATTTCTTTTTAAATTAAATTTTCTATAAACTTGGTAATGAAATCTTCTTTACACTTCTCTCGGTTTTATTATGTTCAGAATCTGCTCTTGTTTTTAAAATATTTGTGTTTCTAGTTGTATCTAAAGGACTAAATTATCTTAATCTAATACTGGAATTAATAGAAGGTAATTTAGTGGCTAAATTAAATAAAAATAGAATTACAATTATGATCTTTCATCTATTTGGTCTATTTAGCAATTAATGCCAATTTTATTGCTTTTTAACTTATTTGTAATTCTTCTGACATAGGAATATTGTTTGTATTATAATAGTCCATTAATTTTGAATAATTATTCTTTTAAGTCAAAGCCAACCAAGGAAATTGAACCCATATCCACCTTTTATAATAATAATTTTATTGATTCCTTGTATTAGTTATGATTTTATCTAATATATACTCTTATTTTGTATTAATGTATTCTTAAACTAAATTTGAATCAAATTGACTTATATAATAATTAATAAAGAAATCTCTATTTGCTTTGATATCCATATTCAAAATTTCAATATTACTTTGTTACTGTGGAAAATAATCTTCATTCATTTATTTAGTTTTCTTTTTTGCAATCATCTTTAATTATTTCAATTCATTATACAAACCAATTTCATCAAATTCAATAGATTATCCTCTTAATTCTGGATGTTTGTAAGGGGGAGTGTGATCACTAAATATGATAATAATGAGGATACTTTTCGAAATTACTAAATTCTCTTAAAAATCTACATATTTATAACATTATATAAAATAGACCTTCATTAGTTGGTTTATATAGTGCTTAGAAATTTTCTATTGCTTTATTGTATTCCATCACTAAATCATATCCATTTTATTCTAATGTTTCCCATAAATGACATAATTCAAATTTATGGTTTGGACTACACAACATTAAAAAGTTCTCTACATTAATTAGAACTTCTTTTAATTTAAAATATCTCTTTGTTCTAGTATATTGATAGATTAATTCTTCTAATTTTCTAATTGTATTTTAAGAATGTTCCATTGTTGTAATGAATTGATGATATAAGTGTTTATTAGAAGGTAAATATTGAATTAATGCATTCTTAAATGGAATACTGAAAATACAATAAATCTATTATTTTTCCATCAAAAATATTCTATAGAATTCATAAATAAATGAAACATGTTCTTTCTCACAACTACATATTTAAACAATCTCATCTAAGGAAACTCCTTTAAAAACAAATGTAAGTACTGTTAAAATTGAAATATAATGTGTTTCTGAATAGTATTTCAAAAATGATTTTATCAATATATTAAAGAAATCAGCTTCAGTTTTGATATCTAATAATTAAAATGTAAATCTTACTTTCCATTTATGAAATACATTCTTTTATAACATCTTGGAAATCTTCATTATTATTAATTAGAGTGAGTTCAAAAGACTTGCAGAAATATGCTTAATCAGCCAGATGTTAAGGTATTTTACCATACAATTTCTAAATTGTTATATATTATTATTATACATATAGACGATCCTAACTTTATAGTCTTTCTAGAAATTCTTCTTTGGTTTGGTCTCTATATTATATGAGTAAAAGATTTTTACATTTGAATAATAGTTCCCCCTTAATTGCAATATTATTCATATGCTTTGGACTCAGTTTTCCCTGTAACAATTAACTTGAAAATTTGAATTCATTTTTATACTTTAACATTGTCAGGTAAAATTCTAGGTAACCAATAGGATGCTCTAACTTCACCATTCTAATCTCGGAATCTATCTATTCCTTAAAATATCAGGATCAACTAATAATAATATATTGATATATATACTCTTTTATAAACACATTTTGAATCACTAAATACTTGATTTTATATTTCTCTACTATAAAATTCAAGCCAATATTAAAAAAACTATTTCAGTTTTTCACCTTCGATTTCTACTTTTTAAGAGATGTTAAAAATTGTCTTCAATATGATTATTATTTTTACTTTCAATCTTGATAAAACATAAAATATTGCATATTAGTAATTCTAATTCTCATGCTCTACAAAATATGGAATGACTATATCTTTCTAATGAAGAGTATTATTTCAAATATTTTTACATTAAGACCTTTCATCCAATATGAAATCAAACATTAAATGTCATTTCCCTCTTCTTCACAGATGAATAATGCTTTATTTTGTTTCTATTTGTATAACCATTCTTCAATCTTAAACTTAAATTAATCTAGACCATCAGGTATGGGATGTTTTAAACAACTTTCTACAACTTAATCTGATTTGCTTTCAAGCATTATAAATATTTATTAATTTATATATATATATATATGTAACTTCAACTAAATTAATCAAAGATTACTTTAATATCCAACACTTAACAATAAATAACATATTTCTTTTTATATTTAATAATTTTAATTGTTTTTCATATTCTGAATCATTAAAATAACTATTCTGGAAAACATTAAGAATCTTAACCAAGAACCATTTCATCCTATAAGCCATTAGAAGCAAAAGCATAAGTAATTCATACTCATTACTCCTTTAGATTCATATTGTTATTAAGCCTACTGTAGAATGTATTTGAGAGAAAATACTTAATGGAATTAATATTTTTGAAAAGTGTTAATCTAAAAGAATTTGGATCGAAGTTATATCAGATTATGCTAAAATGACTGAAGATTTAGACATCCAAAGAGCTGATCGCAAACATGTTCACACAATTAGGTATTTGAATTTATTATTAAGACCCTTCTTTATTCCAGATCTACTTAAATTTAAAATAAGAATTATTATTATATATTATATTTTTATTCTTAAATCACATATATAAAAATGTTTTAAATCAATAATAATTAGTTTAAAGCTTAAGTAAGATTTAGCTACATCTCAACATTGATAAATTTATTATGAAGAGAAATGGTCTAAAAGTACTCTTAATAATTTACTTACCAGACCAAATCCTAATAAAGTCTAAGAGAATTATGAAAAGTCTATGGCTCTTAAAATTATGTCATTAGATCTTAACTTAACTCTGCAGAATAAACACATTATAGCAAAAATTAAACTGTTAAGTTACCAGTAATAAACAAATGTATTAAAATTATAAAATAAAATCAAAATATTTTCATATTTAAATATTGTTCTCTATACAAGCCATATATAAATGATGTGAAAACTATTAAAGTTCTTATTTTTATTTTGATACTATATAAATATATAACAAAAATACTTTAATCCAAATTCTTCATGTACTTATTCAATTCTTTTTCATAAATCTAATTTCTCTATTCCTATCTAAATAAGTTTCTTTTTAATTCATCCTTGGTGGGACTCTAATATAGTCTTTGTCTTTTTTTGATTAAAGATTCTTATTTGTTTGATTTTTCAGAATTCATTTTCCATACACTAAATAACTTTACAGATTTTACTTTTCTTTTTTATCATCATTTTGAATTTCACTTAACTTTTCTTATAAATCAAATATAGATTTGTGAAGTACAAAATTAGCTCTCTCTAATTCAGTATATTCTTATTCTTTCTTATCCAGAAAATTACGTAATATCATATTTTATTTAGTTTATTCAATCAACTAAGTTTAAAGAGTAGCTATTGACTTATCATTACTATTTACTTAAAAGATTTAGTGATTCTAAATATTAATTAGTTTTTTATAGACTTTTTTATAACCACGAATTGGTTTCTTTTTAATTATCATTTTACACATTCAAATCTTTATTTGATTAAAATTTTAATTTCTTTGCAGGTGTAAATTCTTTATTTTTTTTAATTCCTGAAACCATATCTTTAACATCTTATATCTCACAAGATAATTTATTTTTCATCTCACTTATTTATTATTTGAGTGAAATATTTTCTTATTCTAATACTTTAATTTATTAATCTGCTTCACAGCTATCAGTTTAAGTTATACATTCAACCATAAGTTTTGGATTCAAGACACCTTTAGTTTCAACAATATTTCTAAAATAATTTAGATAATTTGAATTTTCATTTGATGTAGTAATTAATTCTAAATTCGATCTTTATAGTTAATGAATTTATTCCTATAGACGTTATTTTTCAATATTTTATTCAGTAATTGTTTTTAATTGATCTTCTATTAGGATATTTTTTTCCATAACCAATTCTTTAATTTATTTAATTGTGTTTTATTCTTCCAAACTTTAGTTTTTATAAAAATCTAATTATTATTATAAGTCTTATAATAAAGTTTGATAGTTTTCTACCTATTCAATCATTTCATTATAGGCTTCACTTTGAAAATTATTACATTCTTAAATTTCATTGATATTAACAGTATTTTTTAATGCACCAGCAGACATACCAAATCTCATTGTATTAACTGATTCTAAATGATTTTCATTATTCTAACTGATAGTTAATAGCATAACAGTTAAAGAATTACCATTCAAACTAGGTTTGAGTATTTTAGTTAATTTAGAATCTCTAAAATTGACATATTAATCTTTTTTATTTTCTTTTAATTTTGAAACAACATTTTATAATGCTAATAAACTTTTATTGATAAGAAATCCTTCTTTTCTTCTTAATCCTTCAGCTTGAGTCTTTGATAATCCTTCAGAACCAGCTAAATCAACTAAATGTAGATAAGAATTGCGAATGATGAATGGAGGACATTTTTATCTTGCTTCAATTGCAATCTATAAAATAACATGAGATCTTGAAGAATTATCATTCATTTTAGTTTCTCCAAAATGTCTTTATTCTTCACCCAATTTACTAAAAATAAATAAGCTAAATTAAATTACAAAATTTCTTCAAATTAATTTAAAGAATTAATTGTTTCCCATTTATATTCATTAGATGTGTTAGGTTTCATTTCTTAAAAATCTCTAATCAAGAGATCATAGATATTTTCATTGTAAATCTCTATATACGAAATCTTTAAATTGCAAAAGGTATCTGTTATCTATGATCACATAGAATTTAAACTTTATTAATAGATTGAAGGAGATAATCAATTGATAACTATATAAGTCCTGGTTCTTTATTACTCCCTTTCATTGTATATGTTTTTCCAGAACTTGTCTATCCATAAGCACAAATTGAGCCATTATATCCTTAAAGACATTTCTGTACTATTGGTTAGACCATTTTAGTAAAGATATCTTTGGAAGATGCTGCTTCATCAAATACCTATTCTAAGTTGAAAAGAATTTACATTATCAAATGAAAAGCGCTCATTAGATTTTTTAACAATTACTGATTTTTCATTGACAATATTACAAATTTTATCATTAGAATCTGTGGGTCTTAATCTCAAACCAACTAATACATTCTCAACATGTGGTTCATGATATTTAGATTTGGTTTATTATTCTACACCTTTAATGTTGCTCATTTTAAATTTAAATTATATAAACACATATGAATTTCTTAATAATTAACTTTACCATTAATTAAAAATATAAAAATGAGCAGTTCAGAAATACAATCAGATTCTGAAGATCTAATCTAAGGATAAAAAGATTTCGATTTCTATGCTGATCTATTGAATCCTGCTGAAAGATTGAAAAAAAGAATTCAATAATCCACTTAAAATCAAATTACTAAATTGGTCAAATCAGCAAAATTAAATGAAAAATCATAAAAGAAAACTAAAAAAATAATTTAAAAGATTTAAAATGAAGATCCATAAGAAAATCATAAACCTAAATATGATCCCAAAATATTTGCTATTAAGACTGACTTCTAATAATTAAAACTAAATAAATCATTGGTTAAAGCTTGTCATGAATAGGGATACAAATACCCTACTCAGATTTAAGCATAAATTATTCCATTAGTCTTAGCAGGAAAAGATGTTCTAGCAAGTTCATGTACAGGTTCAGGAAAAACTGCAGCATTTCTACTACCTTTAATGTAAAGATTTGGAAACACTAAAAGCTAAAAATATTCAAAAGCTTTAATTGTAATGCCAACAAGAGAATTAGCATTACAATGTTATGAAATGTTTTAAAAATTAAATCAATTTTCAAATTCAACAGCTGCCCTTGTAATTGGGGCTGTTCCCATCTAATAATAAGAAGCAGAATTAAGAAGATATCCTGATATCATTATTGCTACTCCAGGTAGAATAGTTGATTTAATGAAAAATTCATTTAGTATTGATTTATAAAGGTAATTTATAATTTTATATATAAAAGTATCGAAGTACTTGTCTTAGATGAAGCTGATAGATTGATGGAAATGGGATTTGAAGCTGAGATTAAAGAAATCTTATAATAAACACCTAGAGATAGATAAACTGTTTTAGTAAGTGCTACACTAAAAGCTACTGTAAAATAACTTTCATTATTGGCTCTTCATAAACCAGTTAAAGTTAGTGTTGATTTTGTAGATGGCTTAGCCTATGGTTTAAAGTAATATATACTTAGGATAGATTCAGATGATGAGAAGGATAGAGAGGCAACGTAAAATTAATATATATTTATTTAATTAGACTTCTTTCTTTATTGTAAAATAAATTCACTGAAAAAACTATCATATTTGTTAGAACTAAACATGATTGTCATAGATTATAAATTCTTTTAGGTCTAAGAAATTTAAGTAGTTGTGAGTTGCATGGAAATTTAACTTAGTAATAAAGAATTTAGGCTTATGAAGATTTTAAAGTATCTTTCTTTTTATGATTATATTTTAGGAAGCTAAATACTAATATTTATTAGCTACTGATCTTGCAGCAAGAGGGTTGGATATTGCTAATGTTAAAGCTGTTATTAATTATGAAATTCCATATGAAACTTCAAGATATATTCATAGGGTTGGTAGAACTGCTAGAATTGGAAATCATGGTGTTTCTGTGACATTATGTTTAAAACAAGAAGTCTCTTAATTTAAGTAAATGATTAAGGAGTCCAAATAAAAGTTATTTAAATTGAAATTCAATTTAGAATCTATAAATGAAATTAAATCTGAACTTAAATCATTAGAACCTAAAATTAAAAAGATTATTAAAGCGGAAGTATTTGAAAAAGAAATTCATTAAACTGAAATATTAGCATAAAGAGCATAAAATCTAATTTAACATAGAGTTGAAATTATGAGGAAACCTAAAAAAGAATGGATTTAATCAGCATAATAAAAGAAACTAAAAAATCAAATTTAAGCAGAAGATGATTGATTTTATTTGTTTATATTTAGATAAGATTAATATATTCTTTATAAATAAAGTTTAGTTATTTATTTCAATGATGTTGTGAATCATTACTGAGATAACTTACATTTATATTGTCTTTTAGTTATTCATTAAGTTTACCATTCTCTTCTATTAATGCTGAATTACTTTTTGTCAATCGATCAATCTATTCTTCTAATTATTTGACTAAATTTATTTGATAAAAGTACTTAATTTTTATTTTTCAAATATTTCAGATTTATATTATTCTAGTTCATTTTATAATTGACTTATTAAATCATCCTTATTTTATGTAACTAAACCACCTTAACCTTTCAATTAATCTTATAACAATTATATTTATTCTTCTAACTTTTTGTTTTTTCTATTATTCTAATTCACTTAACTATCTTTTATAGACAATTATTAAGATTTTCTTAAAATATCATTTTCAAGAGTTTCAATCTTACTCTAATATTCAGATAACTATAATTCATATTATTTGTTTTAATTTTTTAGTATAAGAATATTATCTTATAATTATTATGTTAACTAAATAAATTCTTCCTCTTTCTATGTTGAATCTGAGTTTTGAATTATAACATGTTGTAATTGCTTGATTTTGTCATCCTTCTCTTAAATCTATTAATTTAATTAATTGTTTTATTCTTCTAATTCATCCTTTTATTATTTTATATCTATAACTTTAGTTATTTATAATTTGATTTCATTATTTAATCTTTAATTAGATTATTCTAAACTTTATTTATTCATTAATTCTTCTTCTAATCTATCAATTTATTATTATAATTCAATTCTAATAGATTGATTTTATTAACAAGGCAAACTATGTGATTTTTTATCTTCTTAACCTATTATTTCGAATTAGTGATTAATTTCAGAATCTTAAAGATGATTAGAAATTGGAATCATTTATATTTACTCTTCATATTCTTATTTTTATTTTTCAATAACCTATTTTAATTAATCAATTTCTTATTTTAAAATTTTATTTTCTTAAATACTTTCTTATAAAGCTTATTCAAATTATTAATATTAAGATTATCTTTTTCTATCACTTTCAAATATATCATGGGATTAATATTAATTTTATAAAATTAATTCGTTATCTAAATTGTATTTTGAATTAAAACTTTTATTTATTAGATATGTTTCTGAACTTCTATCTAGAGAAAATGATTTATCTTATTGTTCTTTTAAATCATCATTTAATTTATTAATTTATTATAATAATCCATTATATTATTGAGTCAATATTTTGATTTATTCTTACTATTTCTCTATTAATTAGTTTTTCTAATTTATCATTTATTCTTACTATTATATCTTTTCATTTAAACTCTAATCTACAGATTTACATAATGAATTATTCTTTGACCTAATAGGAGATTTTTCTCTACTTATACTTAAAATTTATTATTCCATTTAAGTAAATTATTCTTATAAACTCTCAAATTATTAATGTAATTGATTTTTCTCTAAAGTTTCTTGATTTAATTATTCATTTAAATTTGGAATAATTTCATTTTAATATTTATTATTTTACTAATTCAATTAACCTATTTAATTATTCAAACTATTAATTTATTGATCCTTTTTTTAAATTTAATCTTCTAAATTTTTTACTTTAATAATCTATTATTATATCTCATTTTCTTTATTAGATACTTAAATTGTCATCTCACCAAACTTCTTTTTCTAACTAGAATATTTTTACTATTCATTATCAAGTTCTTTACTTAAATACTAACTTTCTTATTAAAGTTACCTTAATTATTGGTCTTTCTCTTTTAATAATATTTACAATTCTTATTTATATTATTCACTAGAATGTAATTTAATTTCATATTCATCTTACTTATTCTCTGAATTCTCAAAATTACTTTGTAAATTATTTATAATTTTTTGTTATTATTCATATTAAATATTTAATTTAATTTTTTCTTATTCCATTTATTATAATTTTCTTAATGATTCACTTAATTCTTTATCTCTTGTAATGTATTAGATATTTGATACTTCTTGCATTTTATTATTTAATTGTTAATTTTCTCTTTATAATTTTTCACATTCCAATTATAATTACATTTTCAACTTTGTAATTGCTTTGTTACTCTCTATTTACTCATCCAGATCTAATTACAAATCTTCCATTTATTTTTATAATTTTTAAATAATGTCAGATAACTCTTAATTTTCTTAAATTAATTCCTATTTAATTTCTTTTATTTAAACTAATTCATTTTCTAATATTGATAATTTTTCAAATTGTTTCAATGCTTACTCTTTTCTCATTTTTTCAACTTACTATTAACTTTAAATAAATTCACGCTTATAAAATTCAGAATCCTCCATTGTTATTTATAATTTACCTTTGATAAATTATATTTCTTTCTAATAATGAACTATTTCATCTTCCAATTATATAAACTTTGTATTCTCTTATTATATAATAATTTTATTATTATTAATATAATTGTGTTTACTATGTTTACTCAAGAGTTTAAATTTAAATTCTAAGGGATTAGATTTCATTTTATAATTCTTGATTCTCATTCTCTTTAACATCAATATGAGATTTAGAAAATGAATGAGAAATACTAGCCATCTTTAACTCTTACAATTCAAAATTCAAATTATTTAATTGTAAAGCAAGTCCTTTATTTTATTAAATTAATTGTTCAACTTAATTAGATTTCATTAATAAATCATTCTCTTATTATTTATTAATTTATTCCATCTTCCTCATCTCCTCTAGTATTCTGTTAATTTATAAATCTTTTTCTTTTAGTTATTCAACTAACTTATTAATTTACATTTCAAGCCTAGATTTAATTGAATTATGAACTTCATTAATATTTTTATTTTCTAATCCTAATTTACTAATTACTTATTATAATTCTTCCATATTATTTTGACTATTAATTTAAATAATCTTTAATTAATGAGTTTTATCTGCTAATTGATTTTTCAATTATGCAATTTCACTTTCTTAACTTTAATATTATTTCTTTTCAGTTTAATTAATTATTACTGATTCAGAATACTATTTAGAAAATGATATTTCTCTTGAGAGTTTATTATTTTCTAATTATAGATCAGATAATTAAGTTTATTATCTTCTAATTTCAGTATCATACTATAATTACAATTTTTAAATCTATTAATTTAATTATCTATTTTAATTTTCCAATGATTAAATTTCTTATTATTTCTAAGAATAATCATCTGATTTGTTATCATTAATAATAACTTTATATCTACTTTCATTTATAGATATATTTTATAATTATTAATTTAACTTTTCAATATCATTTTGTAATATTATTATTTATTTTGAATATTATTCTTTATTGGAAATCAATTATGAATTTAATAAATCCTTTTCATTTTAAAGAGATTTAATTTACTCTTAAAATTTAATCTATTCATCCAATTTTTATTACTCTTATCTTATTTCCAATTTTAATTATTAATTTTCATTAATCAACAATTCTTTTTAATTTTCTAATAATTTATACTCTTTTGCCTCATAAATTTTTGATCCTAAAACACTTTCACTTATTGATAAGTTACTTTAATTTAAATCTTTAAATGCATTGTGTTATGATTATAACCTTACTATTTCTTCAGTTAAATTTTTATTTTATAATTGTAATTATTGAATTTAAATACTGAATTATCTTTCAGCACTTTATGGAAATAATTTAAGTGTTCGATTTTCTTCTTGTAATTACATTTGTTTTTATTTTAATTCAAATATAGAGTTTTCTAACTGTTTAATTTTTCCATTTAAATATTCTTTATCTTATAATAATGTAGAATAATCTTCTCTTAATTATATATTCTCTCTCATTAAATTGTCTTTAGCTTTTTAATAATCATCAATTTAATTTTATAGTAATTTTAGTTCATTACTATCTTAATAATTATATTCTATATCTCTTATTTAATTTTTATATTTGGTAATTTCTTATTCTAATGTTTTAATCTTATCTAATTATTATGCATCTCTTTATAATTGAAAATCTAATTTAGATTATATTTCTTCATTCTTTCTTTAAAGTACAATCAATTATTATTCTAACTCTTTGTATTGATCACTATTAAATATCTTAGAATTTAACATATTATCAGAAAATGATCTAGAAGAATTAATGTCAGCTAAATTCTTAATTTAATCAGTCAAATGTGTATTTTCTTCAACTAATCTTTTATTTTATTTAATTAATTATTCAAATTATTTTTTAATTTGATTAGCATCTTATAAATCTGTTGTTAATTTTTCTATTTTCTTTTTCATCTTCTAAATCTCTAAATTATGTATTTATTACATTCTTTCAATTTATTGTTCCAATTAATTATTAACAACATTTTCTTAAATTTATGAATCTTTCATTGAATCTTACAAAACAAATGAATAATCAAATTTCTCTCTTAATTATCTGATCTCTTCAAATAATTTCAAATTTTCCTCTAAATAACGTTTATTAACTTCAGTTAACTTTTATATTTATAAATCTTTATCCGATTACTGTTTTTATGGTTTTGTTTATTTCTTTTTTGATAATTCTTCTTCTAAAATAGATATTTTTTTTTATAAATATTAATTTTCCTATTCTAATTATTCAATTTTAGTTTTCATAACAGGATCCTCCATTATAGACATACTGATTCTACTCATATTTTTCATCATTTCCAATTCTAATTATAATTCTTTAATTTTATTTGTTGATGTTGCTATTTCTTACATTAATTTCTAATTGACTTATAACAACTTCTCTTTTTCTATATCATTATTTTAACTTGTTCTTGATTATGAACCAAGCTTTTAATATTTATTTAATTCTTCTTATAACTTTATTTTCTCATTATTACATTCTTATAATTTCTCTTAATATTGTTTAACTTTTAATTCATCCAAAAATTAAGATTAAGATAGAGATTTATCACATTTATCATTCTTTTCATTCAAAGCCATTGTCAATCTACCATTTTAATTCATCAAATCAGTTTCTCTTTATTTCAAAGAATATAATTCATTTTTTAATGATTGAATTAATCTATCCATATTATCCAATTAATCTTTTGATGCAACATTAGATCTACTATTCATTTCTATCAATTAATATTATCAATTTAATACCTAATTCTTTATTTTCTTTCATTAATTTATCAATTTATTATTGTAATTTTTGTTTGTCATTCTAAAATTAAACAATTTCTTATTTAAGTTAATTTATTTAAATTTAATTGTTTGATCTAAACTCTTAACTAGTTGCCATCATAATATTAGTTTAGATTGGTTCAAATTTCTTAATTGGCATTGCTGATTTCTCATTTATTAATTACAATAATTGTGCATTTAATAATTATTAAAAATTAACTTACTTCTAATTCAATTTCCCAATATTATAAGCAATAAATTTCAAATGAACTCTCTTCAAAGATTACATAGAAATAAAAAATGCACAAAACGCATCTAATATTTACTTATTTGATACCTTTATCTTCTTTACATTTAAATTTCATGACTTGATTGTTAAATTAAACTTATAGTTAATTCTAATTTGGAAGAATACATTAATCTGCATATTAAATTTTTTATTAGATAGTACTATTTTCTAAATACTCTAAAGAAAATATCCAATTCTAATCATTGCAAATGATCTATTATCTAACATAATCTCCTCTATATTTACTTCATATTATTGTGATATAATTAGGAGAGTTTATTTTCTAATGAGGTAGAAATTTGAATTTTTTAGAATTCTATTATAGCCTATCCTTCATAGCCTGATTCAAATGGTTGTATGATTGCCTCAATCTTATAACCAATATCGAATATGCTACAAGGATATATATTGCCTTATGTCTCAATTTTAATTCGTTCATTATCTAATTTCTTAAACCATTAAAATTTGCATCCTAATGGTATTTAGTTAATTTTTGATGAAAATGCATTAATTGTGATGTTGGTTGTTTCATTTAATTATGATGCTTATATTTCTAGATGATAGTTAAAGTTCCCCTTAATTTAATAATTCATATTAAATAAATGTTATTTTAAGACGATTCAGATTTTTTCATTAAACCAAATACTTTTCTTAAATTGCTTAAGTAAGGAAATCCAAAAACTACAACGATGAATAGAAGAAAACCATAAAATGTTATAGGTAGTAAAAAATAATTGAATACATTACACTTCTCAAAACCTATGGTATTATTGTAGATTCCTGAAGAGTCTAAAAGTAATCGAAATTTAAATAACAATACTTGTCGTAGTTTGCATATTTAATCATAAACTCCTGATAGAAGAAAGATAATTGTATCTTCACCGAAAGAATCTCTTTTTGATTATAAGATTTAAAATAATCAAGATTTTGAAATACCTTATGAAATTCATACTTAAATGCCTACTTCTTAGATCAATCTGAAATATATGATATAATAAAAACAAGGTTGGAATTTGAATAGACTTCCTAATTTTAAATTATAAATCATAAATCAATATCCAAATCTAAGATAATAAATGATAATGAAATAATAATGATTATATATAATTCACATCAATTTTTTGATTCTTACTCTTTTTATGATTCAGCAGCTTCCAAGGGATTATCATAAGCCCATTCATCAAAGTCTTCAATTTCTTGATCTGTAAATTTAGTACTCTAAATTTCAATTAATAGAATACTTTTATTTTAGTAAGTTCATCTTCACTTATAGATCCTGATTTTTTTGCATCTCTTAATTTTTATAAGATCATTTTATTTTTCTTAACAGTCTTATATTCATTTTCTGCTAATTATGCTAGTTCCTAATTTTTGGCTTTATAGAATCTGTACATAACTTTTATCTATGATGAATTAAATTGAGAAATTTACATCTTCACACTTTTTTAGAAGAGGATCTTCATTGATTTCTGGTTCGAAATAGAAATATATAGGTAATTGTAGTTCTTCCTTTGGATTAAGTAATTGTTAATTGAAACAGAAACATTGAATTTTTGCAAAATAAAGACCAGCATCTTCAGGGAATATTTAGTATGTTGCAAAACCTTAAATAATTATATTATAAAACCAACTACTGCTTTGTCATTTCTATTGTAGGCTCTATAAAAGACTAATGCAGTTTCTCCAGCATGTACAGTGACATTCTATTGAACAGGTAGAAATTCCCAATTGGCTTCAGGATCAGATTCTGCTCCAAATTCAATATGATATTTTCTGAAGACATCCACTAGAAATATAAAAAAAAAAGGATAGAAATACATTTTTTGCCTTTCATAGAATAATCCTTTTTATCAAGATCTCCTTCTAAACCAAAATGCTCACACCACAATCTATAAAATGGGACAGCACCAAAGGCACATCCAAATGCTGCTCCATATAAACCAATATTATAGAGTAATTCTTATCTTCTTTTCTTTTTAAAAGATGACAAATTATGTTAAATGTTAGATCTACTAGAATGTTTGAATGAATAAAATAATTTTGAGAGTTTAAACATTATTAATATAAAAATTGGAATAAAATTGTTAGATATAGATGAAATAATAATAAATCAATCAATTTCAGCCAATAAATCTTCTTCTTCATATTATAATTGATCAACTAATTATTTATGACTGATATCTTCTTTATTTAAGAACTAAAATATAAATAAAATACAATACATCTTATGCTTCATCAACATTAACATTAGATTTCTAATTCTCTATATTACTAATTAAAGTAATTCCTTATTAAACAATCTAAGCCCAGAAAACAAGTTAACTGTATTTATCTTTAAGAACATTTAAATATTTATTGAATACTGGAGTTTCATCTTCTGTAATACAGGCTTTCCTCATTTCTTTGAGACACTCAAGTGCTTTTGGATAGAAACTACCTTTAAGAGATTGATCCACAAGTTAAATAATGACTTTTTGAATTTATTATAAAGCAGTATCAACTAAATCAATTCTCTTTTCAGTAATCATTTTTAAAAAATCTGAAATCGGATCAACAGTTCCAATTTCTTTTATGATATCATCATTGAATCCTAATTTTTACTTGGCAAACATATTAACCATTTCTTCCTCTTCTTAATTAATCTCAACAACTTCATCTTCCACTTATTATTATACTTATTCTGTAGATTATTCTTCAAATAATTATTTCCAAAATACTTTCTTATCAGATTATTTTTTCATTTCATTAATTTTGAATTTGAAAGCACCTTTTACTCTTTAAAGTGCTTCCTTTGCATAATTATAAACCCTTATTTCAGGATGTAAATATTCTAAAATAAGAGGTGATATAGGAGGTAATACATCAGATCTAGTGATGGCTTTATGCATAATTACTTATTGAAAATATTATCTAGTGGGATTTGCAACATATTTCAATTTAAGAAGTTCTTCAAATTGTCCATCTTCTGTAGGCATTTTTTCTAGATCCATATTATCAATCATAGCAGAAACTGCCATTTATTATGGAGGAGTAGATCTCTTCAAAGCAGCAAATTGAAAATGTCTAATATCTTCAGTTGTTGGTAAGGAAATCATCCAAAAACACTAAGAGTTTTTTGATTTATGTGGTAATAACATAATTAATTTAGGTGCAGTTTTTTCTCTACCTACAAATCTTGCAATGGCTACTTTTCTAGTTGCAATAAGTGCAATTACTAGAGCAGCTAAAGCTTTCTATTGTTTCTGATTTTCTACAGCAATAACCATATCAACAGTTGATATATAATAATATCTAGGTATATGTGATCTATCTACAAATCCTAATAATTAAAATTAACGAGGACATTAATATTTCATCTTATCTTCCATGATTTAATCTACAGGAACTAGATTTCTACCATATTAGTATCCTCTAATAATATTTTCCTTTTCTATAGGTGTCATATTTGGATCCTCTGGATTATAATAGATAAGATCATTTCTCACATGATTATTCTGGATATGTGTTTAAAATTATCCAAGTGTAGAGTGTTTTTTTAGAGTAGGCAATCTCTCTTCAAAACATCGTTTATATATGAGTACATGTATAGATATTTCATCATTAATTTAGAAATCTCCTCTAAATGATGCTCTTGATTACAAACATCTGGTATGAAATTAAGAATATAATTCAAATGCAACATTAGCTGGAAATATTCTCATATTATTCCTTAATTCTTAGACCATCAAAAATACATAACGAGAATTAATAGATTGTTCTTAACATTGATATGAAGCTGTAAGCATTCTATTATTAAGAGCTTCAAATTCTTCAGGTCTATCAGGATCATCCATTTCTCCATTATAATCATTCATAAAATCAAGAGCAATGAAATTTATCTTAACATCTACCTTTTCAATCATCTTAATCAATTTAGTTATCTATTTCTCACTATAATCAGTTTATCCACAACCAGCTGTTAATATAAAGATCTTCTTTTCCATTCTTTTTGTTTTTGCATGATCATCTAAAGCATGTACCGCTTTATCTAATGCATCAAAAATATCTCCACCTACTTATTATCCAACATCATGATTAGGTAAATCACTAATATTCCTAAAGAAATCTAAATCTGGAATCGACAAATCTTAGATATATAATGTCTTCCCATCTGGTGCTTCTTCTGTACCAAATAAAATCAATCCAATCTCATGATTCTTATAATTAAAAATCTTTTATTGAATCATCAATCCTAAGCAATCTACTGCCAATTCTAATCTACTCATCTTCCTACTTCCTCCCTATTAATATTGACCATACATGGATGCCCCAACATCCAACAATATTAAAGTTGCTTCTTTTCCAGACATCTTTCCACTTATATTTTTTATCTCTACAAATTCATTTTTAAATTTTGTATAATAAAAAATTGCATGTATTATTTATCTAATTAATGTAAAACATCAAAATTAAAATATTATCTTAAATCAATTTAAACAACTTATTTAAACCTATATCTTATTTATTCTACAGTAAATAACATTATTCTATAATTAAGAATTTATTAAATTGAACTGTTCTTTATACAAATCATATCTTTTCTATTAAATTCATATTAGTAATTATTGTTTATAATATTTATCTATTCAACTTTACTATAAATATAATGTACAAAACAAATCTTATTTAATTGATTTATCCAAATTTAGAGAGAAAGTTTTTATAATCTTTTGGATTTAAGTTAAATGCAGATAATAATTATCAGAAGAATATAGTAACTTTGAAATTACTTATCTTCACAAGAAATGTTAAAACATATTTCATCAGTCTTAAAGATGATTTATAATTGAAATCATTCAATACAGATTACCCTATTAATTTCTATAATTAACAACAAAATTAAAAATAATTACTAATAAATTAATTAAGATCTATATCAATTAAATAAAGATCCAAAAGTAAATTTAGTGAATCTTTATTAATTAGTCATTCAATCATCTAAGATTGATTTATAATAACTCAACAAATTACTTAAATTTAAATTATATTTCAATATATATATAGTTCAAAAATTAATCTGCTTAGAATGCTAAATTGATTAATATTATGAAATTCTCGCTAATTCTTGGTTGAAATATACAAATTAATTCTACATAAGCTTAATTATTTATGAATTTTGTAATTGTTCATCAGAGAGTGCAATCAAATTATTTTGTTGTTGTATTTACTAAATCCAATCATATACTTTATTGATCTATTAATTTTTCTCTTCAATTTAGCATTTACTTTATATAATTTAATTGTTTAATTATAATACTTGATTTGATAGATCTATATTTTATTTTATTACCATATCAAATTAATCTTAGAGTTTTTGCAATTTTTTATTTTACATCTCTTAATTCTATTCTAAATTTCTGATTTATCCTTACATCTTTTAATTTTCTTTCTTTAAAAGTTCTATTTAGTCATTTTAATCTAATGGATCTAGATGAAATGATGGTTGTTAAACATATTAATTTTATTTTCCTGTTATTTCCCTTCTTTTTCTGTCTAACATTTCTTTATAATTATTAATTTCATCATTGATTTGAAGAACCTAAGTCATAATTTTAGGATTTATATCTGCCATTTAACTCATTTAATAAATGGGGTAATGTATTTTTTCAATTTCAATAGTTAATGCATTTAAATTATCGATATTATATCCATATTTAAGGATACTTTCAACATTATTTTTGAATAGCTATAATTTATTTCTTGTTTTGTTAATCTCTTGTTCTTATTATATAAATTAATTTTACATCAAATATTTTAATACATAAAATATATTTTATAAAAGATAGGCTGCAATATTTCAACAAATAATTGTATTTTAAAAGCGCTTATATAATTCAATTTTAGTATATTTTTACATTATTTTTTACACAACAATTTATTAATCATAATCATAATAATCATTAATAAACTGATGACAATATATTAACTATTTGATTAATTCTAAGAAAATTGGAATCCTATCAGATACTGGATATTAGTATTTTTAGATTTATAAAAAAGAACCCTTATTTTTAAATTTTACAATTGGCATCAGAGTATACAAGTTTAGAGCAATACATTAATCTTTGGCAAGATAATTCAATTCTATCTTGATATGTTTATGAGACTTTTATATTAGTAATAAATATAAAAGATTTGAAAATATAAATTAAATGATATATTATATTGATGTATGATTAATCATCAATAGATTAATTCATTAATACATTTATCATATATCATTTAATATTATGTTTTTTTGAACAGGATAGTTTATTTATACTCAAATCCAAATATTAAAAATAATATAAAATCTTCTGTAATGATAAATTCATATAAAGTAAAACCTATTTTATAATAGAACAACAATTTTATTAAATTTTGTGAATTAAAAGAAATATTTATTGTTAAAAATGATATCTTTTAAATTTTACATTAAACACTTTCACATAGTATTAGTATTACAAATATTTTTAAAGATTTAATTATATCTATTTAAGACATCTAGTTATGAAATAAGTAAATTTGAGCTAATACAATTCAGTATAGTTAAATGTACAGTTGTTTTCTTCTTTTGATTAAATATTAAATGAATAAAAGAGTTAATTGTGTTTCAGTAGGTCAGGCTAAAAAATCAGATTTGGGGATAAAACTATCTACACATGGTTTGAATGCCTATTTATCAGGGGAAGTTCATTAATAAAGTACCTTAATGAACCTAAATAAATTAATTGAATATTTAATATTGATGGGACAGGGCTAAAATTAGAAAATTTACATCTTATGGGCAGGATCAGAACCTTATCAATACGAATATTAATTGAAAGTCATAGAGAAACCTAGGTATTCTATAATTGAGAAGATCAAACTATATTGTTTCGACCATGCTAAATACAATGATAGGATTTTAGCTCAATATACAAGAAATCATTCAAGTACATGCTATGAATTAAAAAACCTTTCATTCTAAAAAGGAGGTTTTATTAGGCCTAGATAATATGGTCAAAATAGTTCATTTTTGGCAACCAATTCTTTCAACGTAATTCTGCTGTTTGGTTCAATAAGAAATAAAAACTACCTTATTTAAGTAGAATTTTAATCCTGGACCAATAATATTCAATTCTAGTGAAGAATGTTCATAACTATTTATTATAGAAATGATTATGATTACAAACATATAAGTTAATCAAATTCAATCTCATAATTGATAAATTTCATAAAATTCAAAATGCATGGGTTTTAGATTCAAATATTAGAATTTAGGTTTTTTAATTTTATTGAGAAAATAATTGTAATATGATACTCAATAACATCAAATGATGATTGGATGAATAAATAATTTTTGGATTACTCTGATAACAAATATTTATGTCTATTTATCATCAGATTTTCTAAATATTTTAACTTCATTATAGTATTAGCTATATATAGAAAGTTACACAAGAGTGATATTATAGGAAATCAAAAGATTCATATAATTTTAATATTAACTAATAAAATAGACTTCAAGAAAATCTAAAAGAAATAAATAAATAAATAACTAATAATATATTAGTTTAATAAATTTTTATTGTTAATTTAATATGGCCAATCTTCAAACATTTTATCCAGGTTAATAATCAATGACAAATGTTTAACCATCACAATATTAATAACCAGGAGGTATATAATATTATATATTAAAGTAGGACCTATCTATTAAGGTAATTAAGGAATTCCATAAGGATTAGGATCACCTTCTGTCATTTAGTAAAATTAATAGATACCATATGGAAATCGTATGAATGCTTAAAATATTAGAATATGGATTAAATGGGGCCAATTATGGAGTTCCATCATATTCGACTCCTCAAAGAATGATGTCGTAAAGAGTGATGTAATAATAATCTCCACAAGCTATTACATCTCCTATAATTTAATAATAGGCTCCTTCTTTTATTTAATAATAAGTTCCTATAATTTAATAATAATAAGTTTAATCAACAGCATAACAACCATCAGTCAGTAAAAGAATAATAATAAAATTAAATAGTTCATAATGTAGAACATGTACCTGTCATTCATGAACTTCATCATGTGAATCGTCCTATAAATGTTGTTTCGGTAGATGAGATTGAAGGTCCTTGGAGAAGTAAAGCATTGTTGTTGGAGAAATAATTAATTGAATTATAATTGATGATAAAGAAGGGTCCTGTGAAGTAGGTTCAATCAAAATAAGTAGTAGTAGAAGATGAAGGGAAAGTATATTAAATAAAATAATATCAATCAAATAGATAAGATAATTACAAAGTGAGATAGAGAGACTATAAGCAATATTAAGAGAGAACTAAAAAGAGATTGATGAATTGTAATAATAAATAAATGATGCAACATACAATCTAGAAAATGCAGAGGAATAGGCATCCTCTTAAGTAGAAGCTTAATAAGCAGAATTAGCTAAATGGAAGAAGAAGTTTTCAGATTTAAACAAGAAGTTCCATGATATTGAAGAAGATATAACTATGACTGAAGCTTAAATTGAAAGTATTCAGAAAAGAAAAATGGTCACCCAAACTACATCTACTGTTAAGACTACTGGGAAGACATCAGGAGTAGAATATTATATTTATAATTAGGGTACTTATGGAGATGGAGATGTCAGAAAGAGTGGTTTTAGTAATAGGAATTATTGATTTATTCAAAAATTATAAACATTTATGCTAAATACAAATTCAAATTAATTT